>PNEQ01058548.1:0-37766 GCA_003012365.1 Medauroidea extradentata | reverse complement strand
AGAAGCCACTCAAGAACCAGCCGTCAAATCATGTCTTTCAGCTTGCGCGACGTTGCCAGACTTACCTGAAATTAAATTTGCTCACAGGGGCGTAACGGTTCGTTTCCGGACACGGGTTCCCCATCTCAAATTGGTCACAAACCCCACCCCCTCGCGTGGTTTCATTTTGATGCATTACTTTTCGAACACCCTGTATATGGGATGTGTGTGTGCGCGCGCGTGTGTAAGTGTATATATAGTGTGTGTGTGTGTGTGTGTGTGTGTATATATATATATATATATAGGATGTATCAGTACAGTGGTTGCAAACTTTCATGAGAGATAGAGTACATCCAGATAATGGAAAATCACATAGCAATCACATGTTCAGAAACACCTTCCTGGCACGGTAGTGATGATACAAAACACAAAGAAAGGACCCAAACAAGACAGCAAAAAACTAAAAAAAGAGCATAAAGAGATGTTTATCATCATGAAAGTTCGGTGTTCGCGAAATTACAACCCCGGGACATGATGCAGGCCTCACATCTCTGGCGCATTGAAGATCAAACATTAGCAAAAATACCGGGCATGTCCTGGTCTTCCCCAGCAGCTGTTATGATGCGTGCAACAAGGTCGTGAGCACTGTTAACGGGAGTTTCATATACCAGTGCCTTAACATACCCCCAGAAGAAATAGTCAAGTTAAGTGAGGTCTGGTGACCAAGCGGGCCAATGCACTCGACCACCCCACCTGATCCACTGTTGGCCATATGCTGTATTCAGGTGGAGATGCACACCACTGCTGTAGTGGGTTGGGGCCCCATCATGCTGAAACCACATGGAATGACGCATAACTGTGGATATGTGTGCGTTGTTTAATAACTGGTTAATACTTGCTGAAGGAAGAGCAGATGTAGTTTGCATCTGACCAACATTGGGGCAATAAGTACGTCCCGATGAGGTGGTCTCCAACTATGCTGGCCCAAACATTTACTGAAGATGGTTCCTGGGCTTCAAGGGTTCTTGTTGCATGTGGGTTTTCCTCTGACCACACATGGGTGTTATGTAAATTGAACATTACCTCCCACACAAAGGTCGCCTCACTGGTGAACAAATGTGTGTCTGGGAAACAGGGATCTATTGCGTACTTGCGTACATCCCTAAATACCAACGTGCAAAAGCCAATCGTGGAGCAAAATTGCTTTCGTCCAGTAACTCCATCTGCTGGAAGTGATAGAGGTGCACGTCATTCCTATGCAGGATCCGCCGGACAGTCATAATTGGAAATCCTGACATGACATGCAATTGACAGTGTACTGGTACCAGGATATTTCTGTACGAGACCCAGCAGTCTTCTCGTTTATTGGCACTCTTACTCTTTCCTCACATTCCTGTGTGTCCACGGTGAAGGATCCACTGTCGGACAATCTCTGGTCCAAGCATGCAAAGAAGGCATGGCTGGGAGTTTGCCTCCTGGGGTAATGCTGGGTGTACAACCGCTGTGTGGCTCGTCAATTGCAATCAGCGGCCCGTATGTCAGATGCATATTGGCGAACTCAGCCATTTTGTAACGTTTTATCCTACTACCACTCTGTTGGCAGGTGGAATGGTGCTTCACAGCGAGCACAGCAACAACAACCGCGTGTGCGCATGCAACTTCATCTGGTGCTTCTGCTTACATAGCCCCACATAAACAGCCAAAGGCTTCCCAGCATTTTTTTCTGTATTAGGAGTAATAAACCTCTTTTTTCCCTTTGTTAGTGTCCTTTCTTTTCTGTGTTTTGTGTAGTCTCTACCATGCCAGGAAAATGTTTCCGACCATGCATTGCTGTGTGATTTCCTATCGTCTGGATATACTCTATTTCTCGTGAAAGTTTGCAACTGCTGTACTGATACATCCTGTATGGATATATCATTAATCCGGTGCTTTGAAATATATTTATTATGACATGGATAGTTAACTTTTAAACTCCAGTGAAACGGGGTGATTAGAAACTGTGACATGAATAGAAACACAATTTTAAAGCAATATTTTCGGTACAAATGCTGTTTTAAATATTCAGTTTTTAGGTAGGCAAGTTAAAACCATTTACAAACAGTAGTTTTATTGTAATTATATTGTTTTAAAGCAGAAGGTGTAAGATAAGAATTTATTTCTGATTTTGTCCTATTAACCCCAGTGTTTCTAATCACCCAGTTTTACGGTATGTATTTTATGTAATTTAAGAAATAATAAAAATTTATAGAAAATTTTTAGAATGTGCATAAAAATAGTATTTGTGAGCTTTATTTAACATGGTTTTAACCAGTTTTAAAAATATTTGATAGTATTTTATTAAAACAAAGTTACTAGAATATTCTACATCCCATGCAGGGAGAGGTCTCAGGTGGAAGATACTGTGCATTTGTGTTTTGTCCAGCCTACCCGCACCATTTTGAGTGAGGACAAAAGGTGTTTTTGAGAATTTAACACCATGAGTGCATGTGTCAAATGCAGCAAGAAAGGAAATTATATTAAACACAGATCATTTGGACGGTGTTACGCATCAATAGACTAAGCGACAGTTGATAGTATGTTACAACATTTTTCTGCTTTGAAACGGCCTTATAAAGAGTATTTTACTCCTATATTATATGATAATGAATATTTGATTTTTTTAACTAATATATATTTTGAAAGCCTGTTTCAAATCCGGAAAACGTACAGCATGTTTTACTGATAACTTTAAACAGGCGCTTAGTCTATTGATGCATAACGCTGTCCATTTAACCTGCAGACCTCTTTAGTTATTTTAGTTGTGCAAAAAGTTTCTATGATTGCATCTTTATTTGTCTTGCTAGCTAGGTAAAAATTTCACCAGTGATATTGTAAAGATCAGTAATGTGTCAGTGTCTCAATTTTTTTGTAGGTAACGAATAATCTATCACAGAAATTTAAATTAGTATCCTATGCATTAATTTTCTTGGGAAATTAAAAAACAAAATCATTTGAGTGAAATATCCGTATCAATAATGTGGTTAAGACAAGTGAAATGCCATTTCCTTCTATTTTTTAAGTATATTGTGAATATGTTTCCTTAAAAATATGTTTAGGTTGTTTTAGTATTGTTTTAATTCATAAATAAAATATATTCATTAAAGTTATACATTAATGTTTTGTTACTAAACATTTAGTATAGATATTAAAAAAATATGTGCTTGATGAAATGCCTAATACTTAATAAACTATAAAATAGAGAGTAATTTTAGTGACAGTAATATAATCTACTACGCAGACTGTTGAGAATGTTCACAACTGGTGTTAAGTTTATAGCATCAGTTCCAAAAGTCGACAGATTTGTGTCTTCAAGTAATAACTTATTACATTTCTGCATCAAAAATTTTAATAGAAACCTTTCACCAAGTAATTTTAACTGTCATGAATTTCGCCCACTGAAACCACTTTAAAGAGGAGCCTCACGGAAGCATGGCTATTAATAACCTTTACATATTCATGGCAGAGATTACCTTCTTGAACTTACTATGGCCCTTTTTTTCAAAAAAGTTTGTTGGTTGCATATCTGAATGAGCCATTTTTTTAGGGAAGCCATAAACTTATCAAGTTGACATTTGGTTTTCAATTTTTCTTATTACTTAGTAATTTTGTGTGTTGTGCCGATTTTTAAGTACATATATATATTTTTTTAATAAACGTAGTATTATGCTTCAAGCTATTGTTTGCATAGAAATTTGCAAAAAGAAAGAAATAAAAAATTGTAATTTTATTTGTTTTCTTTATTTTATTTATTTTATTTAATGTTTTTATCATTTCTGTTGTGTGTACACCTAAATTTTTCTGTTTGGTTTTTTTGCCTTTGCATTTTCAACTATATATTGGCCACCAAAACTCTTGATTGGATTGAGTAAGGGAACTTTGTTGTTTTTCTCTGTAAAGCTTAATGTTAAATACGTGAAAGTATGTAAGTTTTTAATATTTGGAATTGTTATATGTAAAAGTAGTTTATTTATATATATATATTTTTTTTTTTTCGAAAATTTTCTTTTGTGTACCTTGCTATGGAATTCTGTCAAATTATAATTTTTATGTTTTTCGGGTATGATATATTTTTGTGTGGTTGGTGTGATGTTACAGCATGGATAGTGAACATATGAGAGAACCTATATCATCAGATGAAAAATCTTCAAGGAGTTCAGAATTTTTTGCTCCATTGCACATAACACTTCCAACAAAGCATCGTTCCAGAGCAGTAATTAAAAGTGCATCTGCATCTGGCCTCTCTTTGGTGATTCCATCAGGTCTGAACAAAATAAATTATTCCAAGATTTTTGTTACCTGTTACTAACTAATTCTGTCACTGCAAGAATAAGCATATTAATTTTTATTATTATAGTAGAGTATCTTTTATCCATGCTTTGTCAGGACTTAGCCAAGTCCGGATAAAAGAAAATTCTGGATAATAGAATATGTGAGCATAACCTCAATAGCCAATGTTTAAAATTTAATAACAACTTGAAAACACAAAATACTGGTATTGCTGTTTATAAACAAATATGTTGGTTGCTTTAAATGCCATTTATGTATGTCATTGGAAAAACATGTCATATAACTATAAAAACATTTTTAAAAGAAAACACACTTGCCAAAAAACACTTTTTTTATCAATGCGTACAAACAATATGCACAGAACTATTTATTTTTTATTTTTTGACGTTGTAGATGGTTGGTTTTTCAATTACATCCTCATTTTTAAGTTTTGATGCAGTTACACAGTGAACCAATTTTTTTAGCAACGGAACCTTTTCTTGCGTCAACACAGTCCTGCTCCTCGTGTTTTTCTTTTCATGTTGTGTATCATATTTCTTTTTAAACTTTTCCATTTAAAAAACCTGTGCATACAAATGTTAATCATTGTAAACATGTAGATACTATCAAATTTACTGCCGGTTGCAAAAAAAAAATATCCCAACTGGTACTATATGAGCGATGTCACTTTTTACCAGCAACGGCCATGTAGAATTGTTACTTTCCCAGCCACTAGGCTTGCTACTTTTGCTGTCAACTAATGTGTTTGTGGCCGTCGGCACAGTACTTTGCCGCAAGTGGTGTCATAGCATTATAAATTACAGTCCAGTGCCAATAAAAATAATTAGGATTTCAAAAATGTTGTCATTTGAGTTATTACGAAATATGTCTGTTATTTAGAATATTCATATATTTAGAAGTATGAATATGAGAGACTCTACTGTATTTTGTTTTATAGAAGCTACAAGTATGATAAGAGCCATAAAACTACAGAACATGTCATACAATATAAAATATAATCCTATAATATAAAGTACGAAATAAACAAAATTACAATTTTTACACAATACTATTATGTAAAAAAATCATGACTTACACAACATGCATTAAACAAACTGCATCTAAGGATTATTTTACACAGGGACAGTATTCATATTAAATTTTTTACTATATTTTGTATTTGAATTCCTTCTTAAAATTCAAAGTTTGACATAACAATTTGTTTGTTGAATTTATTTAAAAAACATTATTAGTTCATTTGTTAAAAATGTTCAAGAGCATGGGAACCGGGAGCACCACCAATCATCACAGAGAAAGTTAAGTAGTGACACTTTTTATACAGTGAGGCAAGCCATTATTCAGATCACTTTAATGTAAACATCACATATTCAATGCCAATCTAATTAATTTGAATTACATAACAGTGTAACAAAAAAAAAGGTTGGCTACAATGGTGTTTGCATCTTGATTGGAGGCTACAGTATTTTTTTTCCTTGCCATTGTGGTAATGGGCTACAATGTTTTTTTCTTTTGTAGTTTATTTTATGTTCAAAGAGATATATTGATTGGGCTTTACTTATTGAATGTGAGGATTTCTGTTTGCCATATTGATATATAGTAAAACCCTTATCTTATTATGTCTCACAGTGCTTGAGAGTGACCTCACAAAATCACTGACTTTGCAAAATTGTTTCCAAGCAATTTTCACTCCCAAAACCACAAAAATTGCCTCCAAATTGAATTTTTCATATTAAGTCAGCTTCAGTCATCTATAGTTATAAAAAAAATTATATGAATTACCTTTATTACTGTATTATCATTTATTTTTTGTCTGGAGGCGGTTTGTGATATATGTAGACACAAAAGAAAATGTTTGATAGAATATTCAGGAAAATATTGTAAGCATAGGCTGCTAGACTGCAGTGAGTTTTTTGTTCCCGAAAATACTGTCAGATTTCGTGTTAGTGCCAGACAACAGCAAACTATGCCAAAATGAAACTACTGTGGAACATAATAACCAGTATGGGTTATAATGAAACATTCGCTAAAGGGACAACTTTTTAATGCATCATTGTGACACACATGAAAAACAAGCTAAATATATTTGTTATAAATGAGTACAAAATATTTCTTTATCTCACCGTAATGACAAAATGACTTTGACTACTCACACTGAAACAGTGAATAAAATTTTGTTTATGGTCACAAAAATGATCTGTATCGAAAGAATGTTCCCAATCATTGGTCTGCACATTGTGGAATAGACTTGAATGCATCACTTTTTCTTCTTCTCTTCCTACTCATATGGCACAGCACTTCTCTCCCCTCTTTATCTTGGGGTAGACAACTGTCCTTTTCCATTTATAGATGATTCAGTTTCCCCGCATGTTGTGAGAGAGGGCAAGAGGATGCTGCTGATAGTTGCTAGGTGACCACTTCTCCACCTGTCAGGCATGTGGCTAGCTTTCTTTATTTACCTCTTTTTTTATAGAGATTGGAGTGCTGAGAGAAGGGGATGGGCCCTGCGTCTTTGTCCTTGCTTCTCTCCTTTTTTGCTATGGTCGAATGTGACCCTACGCTCTGAAAAAAATTCTAATTCACATCTTCTCTTGTCCTCTCCCTGACCATGGTTGTTTACCTAAGAACTGATCTGGAAACAAAGAAGGCTTTTAGGGAGTGGGAAGAGAAACATAAACATTGTTTAATCTCTGCTTTGTGGCCTTATTTATTGTAGCACTTAACTTTTTCATTCTGTGCGCTCAAGATTTCTGCCACAAAATTATCACTGAACCAAAATAGGCACACTCTAAATTATGTAAGCAAAAGAAAAGTCATTAGAACTGAAAGTTATGTAAAGGTTGAAGGGGTGCACTGAAGGTGGTGCTGAAAAAGAAATGACACAGAAGAAAAAGAAGTGAGATAAAAACTATTGCCCGGCACCAGAGATAAGAGGAGTGATGAAACTTGCATAGCAGCAGAAGAAATTAGGGAAAGACTCAATGTTTTTACCCTTTATGGGTCTCACTGGCAATCTGCTTTCAGGTTCTTACAGCACATTCATTGCAAATTGCAACTGTCACAGTTTTTAACAGATTTTTCCACTTCTTTCGCATCATGTCTCTTGCAATTAGTAAACCTACAAACTACATATTTAATTGCTGTGTACTCAAGGACAATAAGTTTTATGGTGAGTTTAGCATTTTTACGGGAATTTTACTTTTTCTTTCCCCCTCAAAAATTTTTTTCTATTTTGATTGTTTCTGAAAATAACTTCATAAAATATCTGTCTTTAAAAATGCATTACTTGTAAAATAGAGATTCTACTGTATTTGAAGGCAAATGAATGTGGAGTAGCGACACTGCCAAAATATTTTTCAAAAGTTTTCATGCTTACGAAATGTACCAAATCATTCAGTGATTGTGTAACACTGCAGCATCCGGTTAAGGCATCATGCTATGGCTAATGATAAGGGAAATTGCTGTAAAACCATAACATGAATGCATAAAAATAAATTTACATGAAATTGGACCTGATTTTCATGACATCAAAACCAACGAAAAAAACACAACAAAACATATTGTCACAAAATAAAAGTAAAAGTATACTATTAATACATACAAACATAATATAAACCCTAAAATTCATTTATATCTATGTGACTGCCGCCTAAAATCAAAATAAACTATGGTAAATGTCCTGAATGACAAACGGCATGATGCCGAAACTGTAACACACAAGTATGTCACTATACTAAAAACCAGATAAAATTGTAATATTAAATACTGTCACTTTTTAAATTTTGCAACATTAACAGAGCTAGTTTATGATTCTTGGCTCATAGCACATATTCAGTATTTTAACGAAGCTAACCAAAGTGACCTGCTAAAGATTCTCACTCACTGATTGCAGAAAAATGTACTCTATTCACAAGAAATTAGTAAATAAATGAGGGTGTCTAACACAACGGTACTGTACAAAATTCCAAATCAGACATACTACAAAAACAGTAATTTCCGAAAATCACTTATATTTTTTTCTTAGACACTTACAAATGTAACATGCCCTCTTTTCCTACACCCCCCATATCATTTCAAATTGACCTCCTCCCCTTGCTAGACTCTGCTCAAGGAAAACACCCGTAATTTACAAGATTTTTTTGTGTGTTTACATAAATAGATACAGAGCAACACGTATACAATTTTTAAAATCTGGTAGACCCATTATAGTCCCCCTATGCAATTGATCACCCTGCCCTCTTTGATTAGCCCTGCTGTTGAACTATTTTAAGCTGCTCGAGTGTTTCATACTATTTGTTTTGTTTATACTTATTTCACTTGTTTTCACGCCTAAAAAATTAGATTATTGATAGCATTAATGTTTATTTTAGGAAAGTTTATTGTATACAATTTGAATGTTCCTTCAAGTGGCTTATAAAACTTCTACTCACATATGTTTTTGGGCATTAAGGAGCATTGTAGTGTGTAACATTACGGTTTTTCTTAATGTTAAAATAAAGTTTTATGTGAGGTTAGCAAGGCTTTGTGTTTGATAAAAGCTTTTTTTGTAAAATCATTCAAAACTATTTTTTACTAGAAAAAAATTTACAATTTTTTGCTGATAGTACATTATATGTTTAGGTACGAAACATTTTTAAATATCATCATTTTGCTCTTTTAAATCCAAATTTCTTCAGGGGAGGAACCCACGGGCCAACCACTGTTACGGCACACATATATGAACAGTCACTCATCCCATCACCTCCCCAAATCCAAACTGGTCATGTACCCCAGCACAAATAATTTATGTTGTATGGCAATTTGTTTATTATGTTAGTGACATTACATAATAATGCTTTCGGATCCACCTTTAGTTGTAAGAATACTTCTGTGGGTTAGTTGTATTTCATGTATTATACTTATGATTATTAGAATAATTCCACAATTCTGGTAAGTAAAATTGAAAGTGTTATGTGTTGTAAAACGACAGCTGGGGATAAAGATATTGTACTGTAAAAGTTAGTAGTTATTTCACTTAAATAATTCCATTCAAAAGTCTATTTGTTAATTGTTTCCCTGAGTTCATAATGCCTACTTTTGCGTCCTAGGAACTTAATGGCTGTCAGTACATTTGACCCAGAATATGTTGCCACAGGACATGGCTGAATGAAAATAAGCAAAGTGTGCAAATTTTTTGGCTCCAGGATACACAATTTAAAAATGTTCCACTACAAATCAGGCTATACTAAATTTTTAAATTACATTTGATAGATAAGTTTCCAGTTTGTTATGTCAACATAAAATGCTAGGAGATGTACATGTGTTACTTAACTGATCTTAACCATTTTTTTTAAAACATTGAAAGCTTGGACATATTTTATTGTCTGGAGAAATGGAAATGTTTTAAATTTTCTGCAGATCTGATTATTGTACAGTTACACCTCATTAATCAGTAATAATATGTTTTGGTAATCAGATAATCAGGAATGATCTGCATGTGCAGAAAATATTGAAATATATAAGACAGGAACACTGTTTTAGTAGCAATTGTTCATGGTAGCCTTTAGCTGACATGTATAACAAAAATGTGAATCATCTCTTCCACCCATTATCCACGTACATCTCGACTCTGTCCATTCCAACACTTCTGTCATTTATAGAACCCTGTGGAAGTTACAGAAGTTAAGTGTGTTGACTATGGTGGTATAATTTTAGGGAATTAACGAAAAATATGTTGAGATAATTATTTACTCCGATGTCTTTTAACTTTTTGTAAGTGTTGGCAGGAAATTCAATACATGTTGCAATAATCCCATGCCAACCATGGTATTCATAGATTTACTTTTGTTATAATTTTCACTCTCCTTTCCAGTTGTGTGTCAGTTCAAACTATTTGATACACTTATTTTCTTGCCAACAAATAATTTTTTGGCTGTGTCATCACTGCATCGTATCCGCCGTTTTCACCAACCACGGTTGGAAAATGAGGGGGAAAAATTTTACATGGGATGGAATGACTGTAAAATAGGATTTTGTTAAATAGATAGAACTAATTTTGGTAACGCTGTATTGTAATCTAGACCAGGTTTGCATATTTGTTTCAATTTTTAGTTATTCTGTAAACTATGTAATTTGTTTAAGTAAGGGGTGATGGAATTGATGGAATTGACCTATTACCGCAATTTTTAAAACAATATTATTAAGGATTTTGGGAGAGTGAATTTTGTTGGTTAAGGCCAGGCATCACATGCATGAGTGTATAGGGGAATTACATGTTAAATTCGGACAAATATTTCTCAGTAATTTTTTTACACTGTACGGTGAAAAAAACATTTTTTGTGGGACATTAAACAGATCTAGCTGTCCAAACCATTCAAATAATTATTTTTTGATTTAAATGCTCTTATTATTAATTATAAAATGTAAATTGTCATATATTCCAGGCAGCCAACTATATTGAAATAAAGACAGTTTTTAAAGATCCGGTATAGACAGATAAGAAAATAAGTTACAGGTGGCCCTGACATGTATTTCAAAACAAGGACACTATACTTGAAATTGTGTGAAGCAGTTTGGGAGAAGGCGAAAGTACGAGTATTTGATGGGGAGGGAACAGCGGATGGCAGAAGTAGTGTGCAACATTGTCGCTTGGTGCTGCAAGGTCGCACCACACTACACAGTTTCCAATGTACGAAGGGAACTGTACCATACAGCTCTCGAGTAGAAGTAAGAAACAAAACAGCTATGCTTATGAAGAAATATTTTAAAAGTGAGTTTGAAGTTAGCCTATTTTCCGAAGGAAAAAAAGGCATATGGGACACATTTCTCTCTGTGTGAATGTGTGTGTGCCTGCATTTGCATGTGTGTCCCTTCTAAAAACTGTAGAATCCAGGAACAGAATTTCATCAAACTAGCTTGAACATACTTAGTAATCGGACTTGACTTTTGTGTATTTCATCTGTGCCATGTTTATATTTTCAAATCTGTGGTTATTTTTACATTTTCCTAACACATTTGATTTCTAAGAAAACATATTTTTTAATGTCATTCCCAGACAGCAGAAAAAAACTTGCTACAAGCTTGTAGCAAACTTGCCAATGCAAGCCAGTAACCTTGCAGCAAGCATGAAATGCAAGCCAATAAACTTGTTATAAGCTTGCTGCAAGTTACCTAGTTTACACATTTCTAACTTGCTGCAAGCTTGATTTGTAAGCTTGCTGCAAGCTTAATTTGCAAGACTGCTGCAAGCTTAATTTGCCAGCCTGAAGAATAAATCAAAATTTTATTTTCTGCAATATTTTCACTATCATTCAGATTTACATCTTAAATATGGCTTGTTCATGGACTTGTGATGTTAATTACTAAACATTAAATTTCGGCTCCTGTGCTAAGATTGGAACCACTGAACCCTTGCTTTCAAAGCAGGTATGCTAACCACTTTTTTTTTCTTTTCTTTTTTTTTTTTATAAAAATGTTTGGTGCAGCTGTGATGCGGAATTTTCCGCATCAACACTGCACCAACCATTCCCCCCTTTAGGTTTGACATATTTCGAGTGACCCCAGCAATTTTCGTTTGACAATTTGTATGGTGACAAGGTTTGAGACCCAATGGACAAACACAAATTTACACCCAGCCTGACCTGGGAATCGAACCCAGAACCCCTCGCACCAAAGTCGGCCGCTCAACCAACTGAGCCACGGGGGGTCGGCTCCACTGGACTATTGCGAATATTTAAAAGTGGTGTAGTAGTGAGAGTCAGTTGTAAGATAACGAACTTTTTTATGAAAATGCTGATGTTTGTGAATTTACTAACAATGGTAAGGATATCAGTTTACTTGTAGTTGTACATAATATCGTAATAGTTGTTTTAGGTAGCGTATGAAACAGTGTTACTTTTTAAAGCGCTTGTTCATTTACAAAGTTCAGTTTAAATCTCAAGTTCGATCATTATTGATGGCACAGAAAATATTTCATGAATTAAGATTGCTAAGGAAAATTTCAATGCAATATCAGCTTAGTATAGGGGACAGGATGCTTGCAGTTTATCACATGACCAGTCTTGCTATGTAAGTGTAATTAAAGTCAAATACACCTTTGTCGCAAGCTTGGTTCAGGTTTGTAACAACAAGAGTTCTGAGCAAGCTTGCTATGGCAAGTTAAATTAAAGTGAAATGTAAACTTGCTGCAAGCTTGATTCAGGCTTGCAGTAAGTCTCGTGAGTAAGCTTGCTATGGCAAGTCAAAATCAAGTGAAATGTAAGCTGGCAAGCAGGCTTGCAGCAAGTCTGCTGCAAGTTGCCTAGTTGACACTTTTTTATAGTTTTGCAAGCTTACATACTAAACATCATTTAAGGTTAACTTGTAAACGATTAATCTTAACACAAGCTTGCAAGAAGTTTAACTGCAAGCATTTTTCTTAAATACACTGGCAGAAAGCTTTTCAAGCTAAATAATACCTATGCCAGCATAAAAGCTTAAGTCAAATGCAAGGCTTGCAGTAAGCCTACCGAAGCAAGTTTATAACTGCAAGTCAAATGCAAGGCTTTCAGTAGGCTAACATGTTGTGTGGGATTAAAATAGGTACGCATGAAGTACCTAGTGCTGTGTCTGGACTATTATCTGTTATCTATTTAGTTAAAAAATGGCTGCAATATTTAAATTATTAGCATAATATAAAGTTCATAAGGAAATATTTTTCCTAATTTCACCACACTTAATACATACATATTACATACTAAACTGATTTGACTTTTGAGTAATTCATTCCTACTATATTTATGTTTTCAAAACCGCACCCATATTTATATTTTTATCATAATGGGACATACATATTGAAATATTGTTCTGAATGTCATAAAACTTGTACACATGTACTGCTTAATGACTTTTGTGTATCTCGTTCATCATATGTTAATATTTTAAATATGATGGCTATTTTTATATGTTTAGTATCATATGACTTAAATGAGGAAATATTTTGCCAGCTTTCACAAAATTTAAGAAAGATATAATACATACTAAACTGACTTGACTGGTGTGTATCCATTCATCCAGTATTCATATTTTCATAAAGGCACGTTTTGTTATTTTTAGCATTATAAATAATGACACACAAAAAAATGTTACTTCAGAATTTCATGAAAATCGGTGCACTTATTCTACATACTAAAGTGACTTGACACTTGTGTATTTCGTTTCTTCTATGTTAATATTTTCAAAATGTATTTTTTATACTGCATTCAATTTTTAGGAACTATTTCCCTTAGAATTTTTATTGGTCATATGAAATATCTGAGGGTATTTTTCAAAAATTTCTCTTGACTCTGTACGCATTTAGCTCTAAGTAAGGTAATGTTGGTAAAGTTAAGTTGTTTGTTCATGGTGTGTTTAATAATAACTATCCCCCAATTTGAAGATTTCAGGACATGAATACATAATTTGTAATACATGGATGTCAAGAACTACGGGACTAATAGAAAGCAAATGTAATGATTATACTATACAATTTATTAGCCAACTACTTTTTTTGTTGTATAGATCCACAAGATAGCACAAGAATAAATTAATACATTAGTGTATTTAATACTTACTGATGTACATAAACAAATTTCATTTTTTGCGTTAATTTGCATCTTCGTAGTGGAAAGTAGGTTTTTAAATGTTACTTTTGTACTTCTAAAGGTAATGATAAGTTTAAGTATAACAAAAAATCTAACTTCCTTCTGGTGCCTTTATGTAACGCGGAGTGTGTGGTAACACTATCGGTCATGTAACTCATTGAACTCAGAAATACTTCTGTAATGCTTTTGAGTTGGTGCTTTATTTAATATAGTAGCTTGTACAAATAGGCACTTACGATTCTGATATTCATACATTAATTACCACTAACATGATTTTTTTTCCAATTTCCAATAATTCTCAATAACATCATTGTATGCAACAATGCCTGTAAAGGAGATTGGATAATATACAGCACACTATAATGTACTTGACATAGAACCACTGTATAAGGTACTTGTATTAAAACTACATATATAGTGAACTGATTTTGGTGTTCGTTAATTTAACCAATTCTAAATCAACTAGGGCAATGTTAAACATCTAGTTCAAACGTGTAGCCATGTATATTCGTATTGATTTTTGCAAAACACATATGTACATAAAAACTGGCTAGACTTTTATTAAGTTATTGCAAGGTATGGCGAAATTTCGGTACAAGATACTTGCTTGACGCTGCTCCAGCCCGGAAGCCAAGACTATATTATGGACATAAGTTCGACATTATAAAATAATGAAGTGGTAAGCAAAATTACTCCTTACACACAAATATAAGGGAGGACAAGATAAATGGTTCTAGAGATATTGGATACAAAAACGATAGTCTTTGTATTCTACAATCTTTCAAAATAGTGGATATTTAAGGATACCTAGAATGTGATGATGCCTGACACTTTAGGTAAAGTTACACAGAATGCAAAGCTGTTATTAAGTACTGTCTCTCTACCTATTTTCATCCAAACTTGATTTATGATTCTTCAAGTATATTTTATCACATTATTAAAAGTATTTTTCCAAATGGCTGACGTAATACATATTGATACTAAATATTGAATTACTTTTATTGTAAACTACTTCCAACATCCATATTTTGGTCAAATTCAGATAAAAGAAGAAACTAAAAAGTTTCGATGTGGCTATCTTTTGAGGTTATAGAACTGTGATTGTAACATAAACTGTAAGTGCTGTAATTGTACCCATTTGCAATCAAATTGGATGAATGGTTTCAGAAATACAACAAATTAACTTAAATTTTAAATGGCTGTCATTTTTTAAATATGCACCCAAAAAAATTTTAAATACCAAAAAGTCAGATGTTCTTACTAAATTTGATGTAAATCATTTAAACAATTTTAAATGTTATTTGGAACACACACACACTAAATAAAACAGGAAGGTGATCTTATAAACATATTTTTGCTTTGGAAATTAAACTAATAAAGTAAGGCACCACTCGCGACAGAGAAGTTTCATAATGTGAATTGAGGTAGGGGAACAGACAGACCCGGAGAAAAACTTTCGGCAACATCTTTTGCGTGTACCACACCCAAACTGCCGGGAATGTTTCTAATCAGGGTAATGAGTTATCTTTGTGGTTTAAAGCTGTCTTTATAGCCACTGGCTCATGTGGTTCCCTAAAACTCTCATAAAGTGTAAAAATGATTACTACTCACTCTGATGTGTCCATGTCTGTAAGAAACCTAACTTTTTACACAGTTTGGTTTCATGGTACGAGGGTATACATAGGGGCCGCGATGGTTGAGTGTCTGAGTGCTCGTCTTTCACTATGGCGATCTAGGTTAAATTTCTACTTTGTGACCCCGAATCTTCTTATGTAGGAAACCTTCTGGATGATGTCACTGGTTGACGAGCTATTTCGGGGAACTCCCGCTTTCACTGCACCCTCATTTCAGCACTGCTCCATTATAGGGTCGTGTTTCAAATCACACCTTTTGGACGATGGCAGCCCACAGAACACAGATCACCATGTGATCAACTCATGTGATATTATGACACGTTACACATAAGACAGCAACATTCAATGTGTTTTATCCAAAACATATTATTCTAATAATTTTCTATAATTAAAAAAACCTCAACTTCACCTCACTGAGTCCAGTCTGCTATAGAAAGGTACAATGTTAGGCAACCTGAATGGTTTATAGAATGCAAAGCACCACAATAAGAATTAATTTACAACATATTTGTTTTTGTAATAATTTTTGTCGGTACCAATCAATTAAGACATAATGACTGCAGATATGTTATTAAGTAAATATACAATGAATATTTTATAATATAACAATTGTATTCCAACAATTACATGCAGATTTAAATTAGAAATTAACTCAGGGGCAAGATACCACAAAAATTTAATAAAATAGTGACTTTTAAGAGTTCTAAAATTCTTAATATATTATTCATTTTCAGGAAAGAAAACAAACTTTATTGCATGTGTAGCATTACGAGAGGTTCAAGCTTTAGGATAGGTTGCAAGGTTAGGTGTTGCTTTGTTTGGTGTATACATAGCAAGGTTAAGGTTGGTAGTGTCGTGTTGATTAACGTTGATAGTACATGTTTTTATTGTTTTTTTTTTAACACAGCTGTATTTGCCTTATTTGGTGATGTTTTAATTCATTGATTTCGTTGGCGTCACGTGATACTCGCTAGCAGCATTTTGCGATCCAAATATGGTAAGAAAGCATGTCAAAGGATTTTGATTTGTTTGAATTGTGAGAGGGAGCCACACTGGTTTTCACGAGTTTTTCGTGAAGGCGACAACAAAATGATCATCAGAAAAGTGAAGATGTTTTTGGGTAAAGAGTGATTTGCCTCACAATGGGGTAGTAATGACGGTAATGGAAATTTAACTAATGCAAGCAGTACCTGTGACTGATAACAGTCTTTTTAACTTTTCGGACTGGTATGCTTCTATAAATGTATTTTCAGTCTGAACAAGGTGTTGCAATATGTGCACCAGGGCTTCGGAAAACAGCTTTCTTTTCCGTGGTTGTTTTTTTACAATTCAAATGGATGCAACAAGTTTGCTAAAACATGATTTAAATATAGAAAGCTGCAAAGGTCTCAGAGTTTGTATTGTGTGAAACATTGATTGCTGTCACAGTGTTTTGGGTAAAAATAAACGTACAAAATTCAACTTAATTTTGTTCTTATTTTATGGTGCCTATTACCTAGTCTAGTGTTTCTACTATTGAAGCTAGCCAGGTATAACTACAATGTTATACATGTTTTTCGTTTCCTTTATGTTGGAAATCCATTAAGGGAACAGAAACAATATTATAAACCTTACATATTGCTATATGTAACCATGTTTGAAATTTTACACTACTATATTAGTGAGCATGCAAGGTGCCCGAGCACATTAGGTGTTTTCACGATACAATAGAAAAACATAAAAATTTGGTATATATTTGTAATACTTGCAGATTGATTTTACAAATAGGCAAGATTTATGTAGTGCTTTAAAAATAATTGGTTCCATTTTAAAACTTTGTCTGCAGGAAAGGGAAAACAGTGAGTGAAGGTACATTTAATATTGGCAAAGACTCTAAAACATGAATGTGGGTGCAAACAACAAAATTTTGAAAAACAGGAGTATTTTTTAGCTGTTTAGTTATTTTGTGTAACTGTGGCAAATAAATATATTTTTATAACAGTGCACTGTGTCATACACAAACCAAGTAATGAGATGTTTTATTTGTGAAATCAACAAAAAAATTTATTTGCCAATATTGTGCCTGATTCTACCTCACAACATCAACGTGTAGTTACTAGACACCCCGTCTTTGCCGTTGTGATTTAGGTTTTCTAGTTTATCATACTGCCTGAATTCAGGTTGAACAGGAAGGTTATTTAGATTAATTAATTTCAAAGTTGAAATAACAACTAACCACAGCTGCATAGTAATTTGGTTATTGTAATTATCTGAAATAATTTGAGTTAGTAGACATGCACTATGGTTAGAATTTATATTTAACTCAAACACAAAAATTTGTATTCAAAATGTTATTTATTCACCTCATTTTCTTGTCTCCCAATGAGATAATGAAAATTTGTCTCTCGTTTCTCACAGAATTATTATTCATTCAGAAATAGTTGTTAAAGTGATGCATTTGTATTAGTATTTCAATTTTCTTGTTTTATATGATGTGAATATATTTGAGCAACTATTATTTCTGCAAAGTCAATAAGTAGTAGTAATATTATGTGGGTATGGTGTGAAGCCTGGAAAATGAAGGGCGGGGAAAATGGGAGTAGCCCAACAAAAACCCACCAACATACAGCATCATCCAAACACGATTCCCACATGGTCTAGCATTAATGTACACTGTGCATTCTAACATGCAGGTCATTGAATTCACAAAATTTTCTTGTCCTTAGGTGACATATTTAGAAAACAAACCATTAGCAGCAAAGCACAAAGTACTTGTCTGAGATAAATGGTTCACTTCTACAGTGCAAAAGTTAACATTTTTAAACAATAATGTTGGAATCACAGTAGCACGTCAGATGTGATGCAAATAAAATAACTTTCCAGCTAATCAGCGTGAAGGCTTTTGCACTGATGTCACAGAAGTCTGAACGTTTATTAACTGACAAGTTATTTTATTTACCTCACGTTCTTCACACATTGTGATTCCAGCATTGTACTGTGTGGATATGAAGGCGCCCAGTCATTAGATGTGTGCACATACCAGGACATCTACATTTGTGCACTGCTGAAGTATAATGTTTTGAAATCACTATTCTTCCACTCTCCACGAGGACTACGAGGGAAATACGTGGGCCTAGGTCATAGTCACTATATTATCGTGTCAACGTCTGGCTCCACCAATTTTTTGGCACTTGAAGCCGCCTTCTGGCTCATGCGCTTGGGCTTCGTGCATTCAACATTGTCACGCTGACCAACGGTCGAGAATCACAATTGTGACCTTGAAGCTGGGTCTCAAGATTTTATGTAGGAAGAGAGCAAGTATATATTTCTTCTGTGTAATAAAGGAATAAAGGGGATATCAATGTGGAACTGGTCAGTTATATATTGTCTCATATGGCTCGTTTTTTTTCAAATATATTAGTATCAGTGAGAGTGAGGTTATTCCAAATAATGGAACAATACTCAAATTTGATTCAAACTAAAGAAAGATTATGTGCTGATGGTTGAGTCAGTGTTTTAGGCAGCATGGGTGATAAATTTAGCCAACTCTGTCACTTTTGCTGCTAAGATATTCTACATGATGATGAAAATATAATTTACAATCTAGATGGAGATCAGGAGGTGTCATTTCAGGTTTTTCTAGGGGAGGGCAAGATTTTGTTTTCCGGCAACAGTGACCTTGTTGCATCTATTTTATTAATTAAGCATGTATAAATTAGATACTTTAATAATAAAACTTCAGTTTTATGTACTTAAGTTAGCATTATTTAAATTTAAAAATACAAAAAATATATTTATACACTTACAATTCTAACTCCAGGAGGGGGGAATTACCCCCCTCCCTGTGGCCCCAAATGACGCCCCTGAAGGAGACTGAGGTCTCTGACATGTTCACATTGTTTTATGATTGTCTTGTCTAGTTTATAAATGTTTATAAGAGTAAATTACTGCTACTAACATTTTTGTGTTTGGGTTTAATGTAAGTTCTAATCATAATGCATCAATGTTTGGAAATTCAAATAAGGAGAGATGTCTTGGTTTTGGAAATTAAGAAGCCTTCAAGCTGATGAGAACACCACCACTATGGAATTTCAAAGTTAAATTTGGAATGCAATCAGATCTACAGATTGTTTAGTTCATGGGAAAATAGTACAAATTAATACTTTGGTCATTTAGCTAGGTTTCTGTAAGGCAAATTATCATATAGTTATCTATAAACATGTTTTCCACAAAGATAAGGACTTTAGTGTGCAGCCCTAGCACGTTGTGATAGTAGATTGAAAACTGTTTATGTGAGTCTATTATCCTGTTTTTTATTCGCTCCTCTGACCGAACCTGGGCTTGATGTTTTGGTTGTATGGAGAACAAAGAAACAGTGTGTTGTAAGCATAAGACGTAGCGAATCCAAGTATATTGCAGTATCTGAATGTATTAATGATGGCAAGTACATATTTCAGTTACTACAAGAGATAGTATCAGAAACATATATCCCTGTTATTGTTTTGAAGATAGTCTGCCATAAAAATGGCAAGTACTGGAGAAACTAGGAGTAGTAGACACAATTTTATTAGATATCACTTTGTTCATGAGGAAGTTCAGAATTGAAATATAAAGTTGATGCATGTAAAATCAGATGAACGGCTAGGATATATGTTAACAAAACATCTTGCTAACAGAAACTTTAAAAATTTAGAAATGCATTAGGTGTTCTGGATTTTCAGAAATGGGAGAGGGTGTGAGTTGGCAATCCTGAATGATATGGTGAGTTTGTAATTCAGCATAATATTTTTGGTGTGTGGAAGCAATGGAAGGAGTTGGGTGTGTGAAAAATTGTTGTGTCAGTCCCGTGAAGGGCCCTGTGGCAATAAAAAGTGTAATGCTTATAGACCTCATTCATTTTTACCAACATATTTTGGAAATATCTGAACAGAAGTCCAGCTTCAGTAAATAGTGTTTGTTAATTGAAATGTTTAATGTTCTAATATTTTTAATAATATAAAAGTTAAGCAAACTATTGTGTGCTCAATGTAGCTGTGTTTTGATTATTATTGAAGATAATTTTTTGATAACTGAATTGAGATTCCTATTGTGTATACCTTTTATTTTTGTTAAAGTTTTGTTTTGCAGGGTAAATATGTTATCAGGGCAGTGTTCTGTGTCCATGTGTTGTTTGTATGTGGGGTTGTATGGCCAGTATTCATAACCATTTGGTTCGACATAAGTTCTGCCATCTCGGCCACTAGAAATGAACCTGCCCAGACTAAACGTATGATGGCAGTACTCCCAAACACATTTTCTCCTTGGCCTGTGAATTATTTTACCGGCCCATGTAAGGCTATAAACAAATGATGGTGATGCTGGTCAGTGGCTATCTGAGTGGACGCCTTTATACATTCAAGACCTTGAAATGTGGAAACAGTAAGGCCAAGACAGCACTTGCATCACGCATCACCCTATCCTCAAGGCACAAGTTATTGGCGTGTTGTCTTCTCACAGACAACTTGCCTCTGTAAGACATAGATAGAATGGTTAGCCTATAATCTTATGACTTAAATAAATTAGGTAAAGGTGTATTGTACACATCTATACCCTTTAAAAGATTCTGCACCAAGATTTTAACAGTTAAAATGCAAGACAAATACATTCATTTTCGCAGTTTTTTCTACATGACAGTACGCTTTAATGATTACTGGAGAACCTGAAATTTGTATACACATATGTAACACTCTTTGAAAGCTATTCCTAAGCCGGGGTCACTCATGTGCTTTGGGCACTTTTTGAATAATCTTGTAACTGCCGAAGCTCTTCACACCACTTGGTGCCCTGAGTAGATAGCCACCATAATAATGTGCTCACATAAGCAGGGCCACGAAGGTTTTTTATTTCTTTTTCCTTTAAACCTACTTTCTTTTGTCCATGTGTGCATGTTCCTCAATTTTCCCCCCACATTATAAAAAAATTTTGAACATGTGGACCAAATCAAACTTGGTACAAGTATAGTACCTAGTAGCCAGAGATGATTTTATTTTTATGTATTTTGTTCACTTTGTTTATATTTTCATAAGAACAGCCATTTGAAATGTTTTTACATGAGAGGTAGCTCTTGAAATTAAAGTCCTCTTATTTTACATGTTTTCCTGTAACATTTATTTTAATAAGGATGTAAACTCATAATCTTCTTCTGTAAAATGTTTTGAAAAGCAGTAAATTTGTCCGATTGATACAATGGAGGTTGTACCTAGAAAAACAATTTAATATTTACGTGATTCTTCCTAAATATTTTCCCCTCAAATGCAACCACATAAAGTAAAAATTCTGTGCACATTTTAATTTTCGAATGCCGCCGTAAACATTGAAAACACATTCTTGTTGGCTAACATGCATATGACGAAATTGGAGAGTTGTTTTGGTTTGCCGCCCACCCGCAAGGCATTATAGTAGATTTTGTTATCTTACACTGTCTTCAAAAACTGGGCAAATTTAATGAACCAGGTTATTTAAAAGCTGATTCGTAAAATATGCTGGTTGTCAATACATGCACCATTACAGTTGAAGATTTTCTTAGTTGATGACGAAGATTTCACGGGTACTGAGCGAGTAAAGCGAGACGAGTGAAGACAGCAAGGTAGCTCTCATACAGTGTGACATTTTATTGGTAGGTTTCTGTTATCAGTTCAATTCAAATTCCAGAGTGATAACTTACAACGATACAATTTTACTGTATCATATCCGCTCAAGAATAATACATTTTGGTTTAAAGTCAACCATATGAATGTCCTGTGTATCCAAAAAAATTAACCTACAGAGGTAACAATTTGAAAGCGTTTAAGCATACCTGCTGGCTCTTACAGACTGGTGATATAGCGTTCTGACTGCGTGAGTCGGGAACATAATATAACATTAATTTATCTGTTAAAAATCAAATTTTCTTCCCATTATTATTACGTTTCTTGCGAACGCCCGTGAAAACTACAGTACCAGTGCTGCCATCTATTGACACATTTTGCCAAACCCCGCCCACTACTCGAGTTATCGCCAATGACAGGTGCCTTAAATTCGCATATTGGCTAAGCCATTTTCCATGTGGGTCGGCAATGCAGTGGAACAGCAAAAACACAATAAATGTAACAGTTGTCAAAATTTGGTCCAAAATTTTTACCTTGAAATAATTTATATATTTCATACTTACTGTGTCATACGGTACGCAATACGTTGAAATAACCAATGCATACATGCACTATAATTTTGTTGCTAATAGCAGACTGTTTCAGGTTACGGTTTTTTTATAGAAACCATGTAGTCTGTCTCGTATTGTCACACGGCACTGTTGTAAATGTTGTGTTTGGAGTAAATTTAATTGTATTGCTGCACATAGGAGCTACTGTAGACACATATAACTATTCTGAGTCCCATCAATACCCGTTCTTACCACACAAACTACTGGATTTAATGCAATTTCACAAACTAAACTTAAGTTGCTGCAGAGTTAAGAATAAACAGACATGCGAGAACAAGTCCAAAAACCCCACAGAGACATCAACATAGCAGCACTCATTTTTACTGAGCTAAAATAAACACTATCTTTATTTACATTTTTCTCGGGTTACATGGATGCAAATAAAGAAAGTCTGGTACAGTTATTCATTAATTTAAACTAACTTTTAAATAAAAATTAAATTAAAAATAAGTATTTTCCCAACTCACCTACTTCGTAAAAAGTCTGGATAACATTCTGGGTTCAGAAAATGAAAAAAAAAAAAATTATAATAATAAACGTGTTGTTTTTCTTCATCACCTTGTTCTCATTTTGAATTACAACCATACACACGACATATAGTGGGTGTAATAAAACATTATTAACAATCACAATGCACAGTCACAAAGACCATGCATGTTGACAAATACTGCATGTCATGTGGGGTAAAACGAATACTGCGCACTGCGTGAAGTACCAGACAGGCTCTTGTTAGGTATCCTAGCAGTGATGTCATCACCAACTCTCCTGCATTAAGACAGGAGCATTTCCGATGATTGCCAAATGTGAGAAACCGTCTCAGCAGCTAGAAAAGACTCTGCTGGGCTGGTACTGCCTGCTGGGCAAAGAGGAAGGGAGGCAGCTGGCTTTTCGTCCTCCCCCAGCCATTCTTCTACTAGCTCAAGCTAGCCAGCATGTGTGAGATGGACAAGTTGCTCGTAAGGTCATGTCAAACACACGCGCAAGACTTTTTGTGTTATTTTTATTTTTAATATGTATACTGTACAGGCTGTAGCACATCACAATTTTTATGAAATAAAAAATTTAAATTATTATTATTAACACACAATATTCCTTGTTATATTGCAATTGTTTAATTTACTAATGCAGCTGATTGAAACAATTGTACTGAAAAACTGGTACATAGTTGAATATGTTTCCTGCACTGTCATTTCACTGTTTGCTGATGATAAACTCGCACATGTTGTGGTATCCGCGCTGCCACTCAACAAATTTGTGTTTTATGTTTTTGGCTGTAGACCTTGGGAGCAGATTTGACTCTGTTTAAGTAATTTCAATTTGCGTTGCTTTTTACATGATAAAATAATGTACGTTGTAATATTAGACATATATTCTCTCAGATTAAATAAAATAAAAGATAATTAATTACCTTCAGCGGCAATTCTCTATTGTAAAACCTTTACTGGATGTAAATTTATTAATACACACTCTCATAACTGCACCCATGGTTTTGGCTTGGGAATGGCACAAGACCTAATAAATAACAAATTCTGCAAACTATAGGCAGGTAGATCTCAACAAAGCTATTATACATTACAGTATACTGGTATTATGTTCAGAAACATGTGAGCACCCTCCTGTGTGCACCCAAGTACATACACAAAAAATTACTCTAATTTCTGTTACCTAGATACCTTGGTCTATTTGTTGCCTGTACACAGGCCATCACACCCACACACCTTTGTGCGAGGCAGCCCGGTTTTCTTGTGCCATTAACATCCACCACACTTTTGGCAGTTGCAGCAAATTAGTTCTTGACATGATTTTGGCGAAGCAGGCATTGTCATCCATACAAGCCACCACTTTTCTTCACACTTCTTTCAACCCCATTTTAAGGGGTCATCTTGTCCTTGTCGAGTGCATTACCCCATATAATTCCTCCCTAATAAGCAGCTCTAAATGCGTGTAGATGAAAAGCATCTGAGGTATGTGGAATGTTTTCTATTTGCCCACATTTCTTGATAAAAAGAGCACATTTTGCATCATCAACTTGACTTTATTGCTGCATTTGTGATCCAGCAGTATCTTTGGAGGCTATCAAACTCTTCTTTAACTGAGCTGAAGGAGGTCATAGTATCACATCATGTAAATACATGAAAGTAAGGGAGAGTAGAAGCCTTAGGACATACTAGAGCAGTTGCTATTTCATTAGCAGGAAGATGCTTAAAATGCTGCCCTAACCCGATGGCTACCCAAAAATCCTCAATATACATAATTATCTTCAACAAAAGCCACTGGAAGAACCAAAATATCTGTATCTACTGTCTTTATCATTATCCTCTTATGTCCTGTCATTGTTGTATCAGCAATGTGAAACGAAATCAGTGTATCCAATTCTCCCCGGTAACATGAAGTCAGGTTTTGCAAATCAGTTCAGTCTGTACTGCTAAGAAGTTGTTGTACTTGAGTGTGTAGATTTTTTCGGCCATCTTGTGACAGCTTCTCCAGGATGGATTTTGACAAAACGTAAGAGAGTGTTTTTATTATTGTAACATTGTTTGACCTCTTGCTAGTTATATGACATTGGAACTGAGTGTGTAATATATATTTATATATATTTTAGGACTTTTATGTTTGTGTCTCATCAGTCTTTCTGAGAAAAATTAACCTCAAATTCTATTCTAGTGACTGACTTTTCAAATTAATTACCAGATGAATACATATTCAATACATTCGTTGAAAGTACGAGTTGCACCTTTTGGTAGCATGTGGGCGATATCAGCTCCATCCAACATTTTTTTATTCACTTCAGGTTCCAACCAAACTTGGCCTATGTTGATAAATACATTTGGTTACTGTATATTGAACTTTGTTGTACTTCTTGGCCCACCGTGAAAAGAAAGAGAAGGGAAGGATAAGGTTGATTTTCATATCTGTAAAAGTCTTGTAAATTGCGCAAGCATTTTTTGCAGGCATTGTACAACTGGATGACTTTATTCGCACACTATGCATATGGTCTATTTGATAAAGGGCTGGAATGATAAATGAATGTAACATTAAACTATTAACAATAAAATATTTAGAACTCTCAGCATTACAGCAAAACAGAAACCCTTTAAAATGAAACACAAAACACTACACAGCAGAACTACTACAAAATTTTTTGGCAACAGCAAAAAGTTGCATACATAAAAATTTCAAACTTCATGTATCAGTTACGTTTTGATTCATTGTTGGGTAAGGCTGTGTACAAAATAATTCTAACACAGAAAATACAGTATTTACTTGCATAATGTCAGTACCCACATTTTGAAATAGTGAATTTTGTTTTTATACTTCCCTGTGTAAGTGACATTTTTGGACACCTGTAGTTATGTACAGCCTACCGAAAAAAAAGTTTGAACAGTTGAACCAAACAGGCAGCTTTGGCAATAAGAAGACACCTGCTGCTTATCGGTGCACAACCTTGAATGGTGCATTCGTATTTGCTATATAGGAGGGGAAGAATCCAGTTGTTAAAACAACCACACAAGTCATCTTAGGTCTTTCAGTTCAATTGTTTACGAGCTGGAAGTTGCTTAGGTTGTTTTGCTAGATTAAGTATTTATTAGATTTATTATTTCATTTCATGCACAGATAGGGTAATATAAATTGTTTACTGCCAGTTTGAAGTTAATTGTTATCGCATATGCAGGAGAAAATGGAAATCAGGTAGCAGAAAGAAAATTTTCAATCAAACAAAAAATGTGTTCACCGTTGGAGGCAACAAAAATAAGAACTAAAGAACACAAGTTTAACAAGAATTGTGTTTCGTGGCCCCAAGCCACAAAACTCTCCAGTCATTGACAGACAGATTATAGTATTAATTAATGAGTTGCGTTACAATGCCTGCAGCGTGTCACTAGAAATGATCCAGTGCAAGGCAAGGGAAATAGCACATGCTCAGAACATACTGCACTCACAGTTCAAAGCAAGTGTTGTGTTTTTGCCTAGGTTATAAGATTTTTTTGCTTGATATGTTTTATGATATTTTCTCTATGCTTACCATTTAAAATAACATTGTTTGCAAAGTGTTTGCTGCAAGTTAACATATTAATAGTACACTTGAATAACACCTTGTGAATTCAGTGTTTTGATGCAATAATGTAAACATTTTTAACCGACTACAAAAAAAGGAGGTTATCAATTCTGTAGTGTGTTTTTTTTTTTTTTTTGTTACCTAAGAACTCTATAATTTATTAACAGATTTGGAAAATTCTCTTTTTGTTGGAAAGGGGATATTTACAAGTAGGTTCCATTTTAATTTTATTGGCAATACACCAGGGACCTCTTCAAAATCGAATTGGATTGAGTGAGAGATTTTGGTCAGCGCTTAACATCGAGGTCTTTAGCGCTAGTGAGGGGTGACATGAGGTGCAATTAAAGTGCAGAAGAAACTGGAGATCCCCAAGAAAACCCACCGGTACAATTTCTACATGCAAAAATCCAGGAACAGATCCTGCTGGAAAGAATTTAATATCAAATGTATAGTGATTAAAATATTGAAAGGTTTATGACAATCCAAGATTAGGTAGGTACCTAACTATGGTCAAGAACGTTCTGGACTGACTTGGACTGCAAAGGCACAGCAGAACTCCTTAACTACAGACAGCACGAATGTGCGCGTTAGGCACCAGAACTCTGTAAAAATTCAAGCTACAACTATTGGCACTGAGTGCAGGTTCGGTGGGCAGATCCGACCCACACATATAAGGTGTTGATATTCTATATATAAAAACAACACCAACTTCATAATAATCTACTCTGAAAAAAATTCAATAAAAAATTAAAATAACTACATTATTTTTAGACTCCTTAGAACACAATCAATTTATTAGGCCAGTAATATATAATTTTTGTTATTTTTGGAATTTGTGCCAGCCGAGGTTAATAAACCTATAACAAAGTAGCTTAGGTATGTATCTAATTTAATGAACTTTAACATTGACTGCAACTAAGCATTTCTTAATTGACACAAAGACAGCAGCTGCGCAGTGTTGAACAGCATGGGGTGCAGCTGCAGGTGTATACAGCTGGGTTTGGGAGGCTAACACCTGGTTTAATTAGGTATTGCTACATTATCGAATTAACGTAAATTTAAAACAAATTTTTTAGTTTCTTAAAACTTGGTTAGCACTGACTCTAAAAATCACAATACGGTAAACTCTCGACTATCCATGCACCAAATAACCGGTTTTTGGATTATCCGTGTGGTTTTCTGTATGTTGAACACTGTAAAAACCCAAAATTTTTGTAAAAAAACCTTTTTGGAACATGAGGGTGTCATCTGTTGCACACAGGAATGGTTGTGAAATATGGTATATGTAGACAAAACCATATGTCATTTCGGTATTTGAGTTAATTATAAATAAATTAAATTTTTTTATGTTTTTATTTTCATAAATGTGCTGTTATCTGTGTTTTACGACTATCCGCGCATTGCAAGGCACAAATCAACACAGATAATTGTAAGTTAACTGTAATAGTATATATTTGTCTTTCTTAATACATTTATTATATTGTATGCAGTCTAAAAACAACTTAATTTTTTTTTACATTTTGGTACTTTTTTTCCAGAGTAGATTTTTTAAAGTCTGTGTTATGTTTTGTTAAAAAATTTTTTCACCTCATAACACCAGCACACTGTTTTTTTTTATGTTAAATTTGGTTTATTTTCTTGAAACATAATACGAGTAAATATAGCAAATGTTTAAACTAAAATACATTAATCGAAAACAATAAATATAACATTTAATTATCAAAAAATTACAACAGCCACAGTGACCACTGTAACCTGTGCTCATGTTTATTTTGAAATACATTTTTTAAATAATATGTTTAAACATATAAACTTTTAATGAATTTTACTAACATCCAGTAACAATAAATTTCTAGTTCGTGAAGATTGAGAAATGTTTGAGCAGAATATTTAATGCTTTAGAAGTTACGAAATTTAACATCACAGAAATTTGTTTCCATTTTGGCATATTAACAGATAATTTATGTAAACACAGAAGTTCATTGTTTTTTTATACTGTTTACGCAGAGCTGTATAATGGAAGTATGTGTTACAAAGTACTGTATTTAACCTGTAAAAAAACTTCTAATTTCTCTATACCTATCACACTAACAGCACTTATACGCAACTGACTAATGACTGATGCAAACTCTTACCACCCAAGCCTGTCTGTAAGAAGTCATTGTTAGATTACACAAACACAGTTTCAAACAGTTTGCCTTGCTTGTCTATTAAACTGTAGGTGGTACGGAAAAATATGCAAGGAAACCTTTTATTAATTTGCTAACATTTGTTTCCTCGTGCAAATTTTTGTGAAATGAGCTGTTTATGTTATAAAGTGCCTAAAAATTACAACAAACACTCTGATGCATCACTAATTTTCAGTAGTTTTTCGTAAATATAATTGAAATTGCCAGAGATACGAAAAAAATGTTTTAAGGATTTTCAATTTTGACCAGCTGCATCAAAATGGTCTTGTTCCTTCTCTGATTCTTTATTTTGTAAAGAAAATGTGAGTTACAGTGGCCAATTTAATCTGTGTTCTTTACAATGGATCATGATGAAATGTTATGGAAATAAAGCAATGACATAATATAAAAATAAGATATGTAGGAGATCCCCAAGATAATGTG
This sequence comes from Medauroidea extradentata, assembly GCA_003012365.1. Classification (NCBI taxonomy): domain Eukaryota; kingdom Metazoa; phylum Arthropoda; class Insecta; order Phasmatodea; family Phasmatidae; genus Medauroidea; species Medauroidea extradentata. The sequence continues at coordinate 8,346 of PNEQ01058548.1, read as the reverse complement.
CTGGTCTGTGATATTGTCTACCATGGATTTCTACATGTACACTGCACGTTTATCTGAAAATCTGAAAACGTATATTTTTGTCACTCTGTTTAGTCATAAGTTTTTCATGGTCTGTAGGGATACAAAGTAAATGTTTTTTTTTTATTTCTATTTCTGATTATATTTTTATTTTTCATATATACATGCTGACGTTAAATTTAACGATGTCTGTAGCAATTATTCAACTTAAGGAATAAATTTAATTAATTATTTAGGTTTTTATGCATGTCGGAATGTGTTGTGTTTGCTTTGGGAACTCGAGGAAGAAGCATACGTTTTTTTATAGGTAGGCATGCACAAGGATTTAGATTTATTCAGTTATGGCCGGTTGGCCGGTTACCAACAAGCCGAGGTCCTTGTTTGCAAGTATTGCGGAACTATGTTTGCAGGACGCCCAATAACAAAGAGAAGTGAGTTTCATTCCAAAGGGTAATGTATGTATTGGGTAGCCAATAGAAGTACTGCAGCTGAAGGTCAGGCGAGCAAAATAAACACATTTAGCCTAAATGCAAGCTTAACCATATATGACCTATTATTTTAATGTAGGTACACTATCTTATTAGAGCACATAAAAAAATCACTTTCGTGATTCAAATTAAATTTAAATCGCTGTTTCTTCCCCGCAAATATGCAGTTTCAGACATTGTATTAATATGGTCGTGAAAATGGAAAGTATATTTTTTAAAAAATTAATAAAACATTTTTCTGTCAGATGCTTGTAAAACTATCTAACAGTATTATATAAAAATACATGAATTACATAGGTTTTAAACTCGGATCCTTAAAAATAGTAGCCAAGTACCGTAACCAATACGCTACACTTTACCCATTGATTGCCAATCTATCTTAAACATTTATATGACCAGTGCTGGCTTGTGACGTGGACCAAACAAAATATGTTTTCGGTCGCCTGCTGCTTCCCAGAAATTTGCTTGCTTCCCATTCGTAAACTGTAGCGTTTAGAAGAAAAATTATTTTTGGTATCTTCATATTTCTGCATTGTTAACAATATGGCATACATTTCAACGTATTAAACATTTCATGCAAGGTGTCCATTATAGGTACAAACGAAAGGGATGTGTTGAGGACGATGAAACAATTAAGTAATGCTGATAAACATAGGTCCATATAACTAAGGTTTTCCCGTTACAATGTATGGACATGTGCAAACATGCATCACTGTTACTGCCATCTGTACCAGGCACCAGTTCCCACAGTCGACAGTAAATGCCCATTCAAACACTTGTAATGTCTTCATCCACATGTGCAGCATATTAATGGTTTGATCCTCGGGAACACTGGTATTATAGCGTTCCTGTGGTAACATGTAATTTGTTATATTGGGAAAACCATTGTTTTCCGGGATTATGTTTAAGCATTATTTGCTTGTTTCGTCATCCTCGACATACCCTTTTTGTATGTACCTATAATTACCAACCCTGCATCTACAAGTAATTTTAAACTGCTGTTTGAAAATACAATATTCAATCTAAGAAGAAGATATCTGAAGGTTTTAGCTGTTGTTGCTGCTGCTGTGTTTATTTTTGTTGTTGTTGGTGGTGTTGGTGTTGGTGTTGGTGATGTAAATGTTGCATCAATTAGTGAGAAAGTGTGTTTTATCATTTAGAATTGTTTTCAGCATCAAAAATGACTTGCCCAACATAAGTGATTTTAATTGGTATTATGTGATAACTAAAGAAAACCGTTCATCTTCTTTTGTCTACATATTAAAACCACTAAAATACAGTCCCCTGGTTCTTGCATTCATATTACAATGTTAATTTTTTACGTAAGCTTTAGAATAAACTTAGCAAAGATAAAACAATTCATATTTCATTGTTGATGTATTGGTTGTATATGTAGCTCTATGGAGTTTCCAGGAGTAAAGCAAGTTGCCATGATGGCTACCAGAGCATGGTGTTTTGTTTGAGACCTCCGTGCCAATCCAGGAACATCCTATACATAACATGGCGCTGCGGACAAATTTTCTAATGTGCAGGAAGCGATAAATGTGTTAGTTAAGAGAACAAAAGTATTTGAGGGATTGGTAATATAATTATGCAAAAAAAAGTAAAAATACGAGTCGTGCGCAATGGATGGGTGAAAGCCTCCGAAGCCATTTAGTTTCAATGGTGATTTGGCTGTCAATTGGAAAAGGTGGAAGCAGCAGTTCCAGATCTATATGACGGCGACTGGTTGTGAGAGCAAGAGTAATGAGGTAAAAGTCACAACATTATTACATGTGGTTGGAGAGGAGGCGCAAGAATTGTTCTATACACTGGACGTATCTGAGACAAATAGGAAGGACTGCATGGCAGTAATGCAAAGTCTGCAGTCATACTTTCTACCGAAGACCAATCAGAGTGTGGAACGCGACAAATTTAATAATCATATACAAGAGGTGGGTGAAACTTTTGACTCGTTCGTAATGGCACTCCGGCTATTGAGTACTAACTGCGGGTTTGATAACCTACGTGATGACATGATCAGAGACAGAATAGTGTGTGGAGTAAAGGACATCTGTCTAAAGGACAGGTTGTTGCGAGAATCAACAATGACGTTAGCCAAGGCAATAGAGCTCTGAAAGGCGGCAGAAGAAACACACGAATTAATGGATGCACTAAATGGCAAGGATGCGGTGCATGAAGTTCGAAGGGACTTTCACAGTGAAGCAGGGACATCAAAGAAGAGAGAAGAATTTCAGGGTAGACCTACAGCACAAATAAATGCAAAAGGCTACAGAAGTGGGCAGTTCCCGACTCATCAGCCGAGTGATGTGCAGTACCAGCCCACCAACGAACATTACTCTATGGATAATGAATGAACAGCAACGAGGACGAGGCTGGAAGCAGAGGGGGTCTGCAGGTTTGTAGAGAGTGTCTTATTCTAACGGCGAAGGTATGTACAGACACAATAACTATTCAGTGAAAGTGTGTCAGAGGTGTGGACTGTAACATGTTACCTCTAGTTGTCCTGCAGTCAATGAAGTGTGTAGAAAGTGTAACAAAAAGGGACATTATGCAAGGGTATGTAGGTCTAAGAGTTAAAATGAAATAAATAAGGGAACCACAGATGATACTGTAGAGGTAGATCTAATGCTAGGGAGCATTAGTTCAGATCAGTCAGATTTGTTGACAAGTGAAAATAGTAGACAAGTGTTTGTGGAAGGTCAGGGTCAGTATTTTCTTGAAAGTCAGGACCAGTGTGCTGTAGAAGCTAATGTAATGAATGTTCAGACAGGCGACTGTGCAAACAGTGAGTTGGTTACTGATTGGTTTTGTGAATTGCAGGTAGCAATAACAGTTATGTAAATTTTAAAGTCGATACTGGGCGCAAGTTAATGTCTTGCCAGAGGATATATTTTTAGATTAAAGACTAGAAGTGATGCCTTGCTCACATCAAATGTTAAACTTAAGAGTTATACAGGGACAGAAATTCCTGTAATTGGAAAATTCTTTATTCAACGTCAGACTTTACAAGGGAGGTCAAGGGTACTAGAGTTTCAGGTAACAAGAGTAAAAAATACTGTACCTATATTGGGGTTGACCGGGATTCAGCAACTAGGAATTCTCAAACGAGTGGAATCTGTAGTTGCACACAAAGAACCCAATATTTCAAGCTTGCTGACACACTATGGAAGTGTTTTTGAGGGTCTTGGGTCGATCAATGTTGAACCTGGTTCATTAGTACTTAGAGAGGGTGCTTAGGCACCTGCAGCCATATTTCAAAGAATTCCACTTGCTCTCCATAAAAAATTGCGGGAAGAGATTCATAGAATGATTGAACTTAAGGTAGTCACAAAAGCAGTAGAACCTACTGACTGGTTCAACCCTATTGTAATAGTAAGGAAGCCATCGGGTGACATTAGGGTCTATCTAGATCCCTAGCCATTGAATAATGGTACCATCAGAGAGCACTGCAGGTTGCCAACTTTTGAGGAGGTCACTGTTAAAATGAAAGGGGCTCAATATTTCAGCACGTTAGACGCAAACAAGAGATTTTGGAAAATATGCTTGTCAGAGGAAAGTTCAAAGTGAACCACTTTTGATTCACTGTCACATGGTAGGCTTCGGTTCACCTGTCTACCTTATGGGCTGTCATGTGCCCCTGAAATGTTCTACAGAGTTTTCAGCCAGCTATTTAAAGATTTAGATGGGGTGCAAGTGTATGTCAATGATGTTATTATTTTTGCCAATGATAGGGCAGAACATGATCGTAGGTTAGAGCAAGTTCTGGAGCGGGCAAAACAAAAAAAATGTTACATTCAATCTAGGGAAGTGTAAGTTTGCTCTAACAGAAGTCAGGTATATTGGGCATATTGTTGGGAAGGATGGCATTAAGACAGACACGGACAAAGTCAGAGCAATCTTAGAGTTTCCTGAACCAACAAATGTTACAGGATTGCAAAGATTTTTAGGAATGGTTAACTATTGTGCAAAGTTTGTTCACAATCTGGCTGAAAACACAAGCATACATCACATGGCCTTTGAACAGTTGAAAACTCTGCTGACTACCACACTTATACTTCAGTATTTTGATGAGGATGTTTTGGTTCTACTGTCAGTAGATGCATCAAGGAATGGGTTGGGAGCAGTTTTGATGCAGGCTAAAGCCATATGCCTCCAAATCACTGACACCAGCTCAACAGAATTACGCACAGATAAAGAAGGAACTTCTTGCAATCGTGTATGGGTGTTAGAGTTTTTACCAGTTTATTTACGGGCGTTCAGTGTTGGTAGAGACAGGCTACAGAGAATGCGAATTAAATTACAAAGCTATGACATCACCTTAAAGTATGTACCGGGCTAAGATCTTGTAGTAGCGGACACATTATCAAGGGCAGGGGGCCCAGGGGACAACTTAGAACTACACGAGCAGGAAATAGCAGCACATCAAGGATTGGTAGAACATCTCATCCAGGCGTCTCGGGACATGTTAGCGAAACTAAGGTCAGAAACTCTCAGAGATGAGGAGCTGATCTTACTCAAAAGTATAATAATGAGCGGTTGGCCTTCAGGAATAAAACAGGTTCCATCTTCGATCAGGTCCTTTCGGTCATACAGGGAAGATTTAACAGTGTGGGATGACCTTGTTTTTAAAGGCACGCAGGTTGTTGTTCCACAAAGTTTAAGGTGTGATCTTTTGGACAGAGTTCACTATGGTCACTTAGGTTACAAAAGTGCAAGTGGAGGGCTCGAGAGTGCATATTCCGCCTGAAATGTCGAAACAAATCGATTATAGAGTAAGCAACTGTGATACATTTAGAGAAACACAAAACTTAAATGCCAAGGAACCTATAGTAAATAAAGAAATTCCGAGTAGGCCGTGGAAAATAGTAGCAGCGGATCTATTTCATTTCCAAGGAAAGGATTATCTGTTAGTAGTTGACGCATATTCAAAATACCAGTTGACTTGTCTTACATCAGGTCACATAGTAGGGCATTGCAAGGCCATAATGGCACGTTATGGGATACCTGAAGTTCTTTATAGTGACAATGGACCACAGTTTTCCTCCCAGGTATTCAAATGGTTTGCTAAAATCTGGAGCTTCACACACAGGACTTCGAGTCCAATGTACCCTCAGTCTAACGGACTGGCAGAAAGGAATGTTCAAACCATAAAAACTATGCTTAAAAAGGCTGCGAGGGATCGTAAAGATGTAATGCTGGCACTCTTAGAATACAGGAACACACCAGTAGACAACCATTTGCAGTCACCATCACAGAGGTTGTTTGGTAGGCACCTTAGGGGATTAATGCCATATACTGCAGACATGCTACAACCACAGTTGCAACCAGACATACAACAGAACTTACTTGCCAAACAACAGAAACAGGCTAAATATTACAACAAAGGAGCTCGAAGTTTAAAACAGCTAGAGGTAGGGAAACAAGTTGCAGTTAGATGTGGTGAGAAATGGAAAAAAGAAATGATAGTTAAGGCCCTAGACAGACCTAGAAGTTACAGAGTATGTCTAGAGAACGGATATGAAGTTGAGAGAAACCGCAGATTTCTTTCACCTTACGACACAGGGGGACCGTTCAGGGTTATCCTGTATGAAATACCAGATCAACAGGAATCAAATACCGAGACAGCCTAGGTAGGGCAACAGGGAATCTCAATGATAGTGTTGAGGTAGAAAATTGTGACGGGTTCAAAGGGTTTGATGAGAGTGAAATCTGCTCGGGGAGTAGTAGTATGGTAAGAGAACCCAAGATAATGTGCGAGGATGACAACATGAAAGGTACAGTGAGTAAATCAAGGTCTGGAAGGGTAATTAAAACACCAGAGTATCTAAGAAATTATGTACATTAATTATGTAGATCATGAGGCAGGTCAAATAGTATATGTTAGCTCCTGTTTGTTTTGTGTATTCCTAAGAAATTATGTAGATCATGAGGCAGGTCAAGTAGTGTATGTTAGCTCTTGTTTGTTTTGTGTATTGCAAAAAAAAGTAGTTTTACGGTAATGTTTGTGTATGAATAAACAATGATTGTTGTATCATGGAACATTAAGAATATGATGTATTGGTTGTATATGTAGCTCTATGGAGTTTCCTGGAGTAAAACAAGTTGTAATGGTTGTGTATGTATAAACAATGTTTGTTGTATCATGGAACATTAAGAAGAAAAAAAAGGGGGAGATGATGTATTGGTTCTATATGTAGCTCTATGGAGTTTCCGGTAGTAAAGCAAGTTGCCATGATGGCTACCAGAGCATGGTGTTTTGTTTGAAACCTTCGTGCTAATCTAGGAACATCCTAAACATAACAATTGATTGCTGACTTTTGGGCACACTGCTTGTGCATGAGAATCATATAATCCTTAGTTGTTGTGCGTAAGAATATTTAGTGGCACATTGATTAACAAAGGGATTTTATATTCAGGTGTATCATATTTGAGCAAGTTTTAAACACTGAATAGCTGTAAGTATGCTACTAATATAACTAGCAAAAGACATGCATATAGTTGATTCACAAATTACAGAATAATGAATTATTGCACCACTGATTAATGTTAACCAATTTTTATGATGTTATGCCTTATAACAAGATACTTTCATCCCTTTACATTAAAATACCAAGAGTTTTGTTACTTTTATACTAATGCCTATTACATATTTACCAAAAGCTATGAAAAGTAACACCACTAATGACATGACTTAACATAACCTCAGCTAACGTTAAACTGTAACTTACCCAGAACTGGTTCTTTGGTAATGTCAAAGTAGATGTGTACTATTAGTAGTGATACAGACAAGTAATAACACAAGCGATTCGGCCATTGCTCTGAGACTGAGGACATGCCATGCTCAGTCCTGCCAACCTTGGCAACCTCATAACCTGATGGCACATCCTTCTCCTCTTTTTTTTATTAAAATTCTCAGTTGAAAAACAATTTCTTTTTCACATACAATTTTTTTTTTTACATAACATTCCTTTTCCACACAGAATGAATATACCCAAACACTTTTTAACCCCTATTGAACCTTTGAAATCTCCAGACAAATGTCCAAACAATGCTTGTTAAAAAACACTACTTTTTAAACCTCAAGCTAAATTACTTTATTCTACAGTCTTAATATTGCCAAAACAACAATCAGAAAGATTCATAAACTCTTATTAAACATGTTTACAAATACTGTATTCAATATCCAATGCTGTCCACTACAGGCTGCACTGGTTAATGTGAAGAGTAATCCAGTGTTAAACTTACACCTACATTTGTCGTATCCTCGTTCACTTGATGACCACTTTTAGTTGTGGTCTGCATGATATTATTCTGCAATTACATACAATAAATATACACAATTTTTTACAAACAATGAACTAAATATCTACTACAGGCTACATTGATTAATGTGAAGAGCAATTTAGCATTAGACACCTAAAAAACCTGTCACATCCTTATTCAAGTTTCAGATCATTTTTAAGCCATAGTCCACATACATTATTTAGTGATTAAATACAATAAACATACACAACTTCCGAAATGTAAGGTAAATCTCAGGAGACAACTTTAATTTAAGTTCTCAAATGCAAGTCTTATGAAGAAAAATCTTTCAGCCAACTAGGTGTTTTGACTACTCTTTTCGGTCTCTGACTTTCACTAGGGTTATAGTCCCTTGGTTTTTCCTTGGCCACATCTTGCCTTTGACTGGTAACATTCTCAAACCCTCTAAATTCTTTGTCTAAATCGCCTTCGTCCGACTCTTTATCACTCATTGCTTGATGTTCTGGCTGCTCAGTGGGTACTTTTTCTAAGCCAGCCTGTCCATCACAACCTACGGCTGTCTGTTGATAAGGGG
>PNEQ01058547.1:0-37762 GCA_003012365.1 Medauroidea extradentata | reverse complement strand
ATGTAAACAACAAAATGTCCTCGGCCCGAACTGAAGTGATTGGCAACAGTGGAAGTAAGTTAGTCGCATGGTAAATCTGGTACGCTCACCGCATAATACTGGTACACGCGTAACAGAACAAGTCAAAAACTACCGCTACGAGTACCGAAACAATTGTACGTCTACTACCGCTTTAGTGGCAACGCTGTACGCCTGGACCCCCCCCCCTCCCCTACACCCACACACAAAGATATAAATACGCGTGGGCAGAAAATGACACTAGCTATTTTGCCGCGTATCCGTAGTATGCCGTAGATCGTCCGGAGATTCGTAGTTTACATACTTTGTCCGTAGAAACTACGGAGAATCCGTAGACGTTGGTATCCCTGTTTGATGGATGAGGCGACCCTTTGCCTGTGTCGTCTTCCAGTCCTATGCCAGGTCATCAGGTTTTTAAAAGTTAGAGGTAGGGATATCCTCTTTTGGCGGGTCTGCTGTGAGAAACTCCTGTTCCCGACATCATGAGGTAAAAAAGGGGAAGAGCTAAATAATTCCCGTGGGCAGCTTCCATGGGGCCAATGCCAGTGCAATTTGTCGATGCCTGTCAGGAGGTCTCAAGAGGTTGTGAGGGCCATGGTACTACTATGCGACTGGACGCAATAGCAGGGCCGGCATTTCTCCCCACAGATGTGCCTTTCCTAAGGGGAATGTCTTGGACTAGCCAAAGATATCACTCAACCCCCGGAGAGGTTAGCAACTGGTACTGCCAGTCCTGGCGAATCCTTACTTGGTCCAGGTGAGACCAGGTTAAAGCCTTAAGGGCAGCAAATAGCGATTCTAATGATGATCTCCGCAGCCAGAGAAGTTGATTTGGAATGAGGAAGGGTCGGTGGGGGTCGGGGGCGTTTGGGTAGAATGGCTAGGGTTCAAGAACGGATACACGGTTCAGTGGAACTGATTTTCTTGTTAAAAACAGCCCCAGCCTATTTGGTTTTCAAAAGATGGCTCTACAAGAGTAAGACCACTGCCAATCACAGTGGGGCACGTGGTGAATGTAAGGGCGACCCGGAACTGCGGACTGGAGGTGCACAGACAGGATGCGCATCAGCCGCAAGGGGATAGCTGGGACGCCCGTTCTAGCGAGCGAGCTGCATAGCAGCTTGCGTCGGTGGGGCTCGCTTAGGGGCAGCCCTACTGACAGCACAGGTGATGTGTAGATGAGATGGCCAAGGAGGGGGGGAGGGCACGCACAGTCAGGTGGCTGTGAGGAGGCAAATTGGAATGATGTGACTGTGGCTTGTCAAAGTGTTCTGAGTATTTCAATGTATCACTTTAGCAAATGTATACATTATAAACCATATTAACTATGTGTGTACCATACCTTTAAAATTAATATGGTGAATGACAATGCCTTGGAAAATTATCACAACAGTAAATATACAACATACTCATTAAAACAGTGTTCAAATGTAAGATAGTTCTGTCAGCTTGTTTTATGTCATATAATTGAGCAAATAACTTTTAAAATGCACAAGTATGACATAAATAATATAAATTACGTACCTTGCGTCCTGCAGACATCGCACTGCGAAGCTGCGCACTTCATGGTCAGCATATGCATAGTCAAGGAGCTCTAGTGCCTTCTCAACAGGAAGCTTGGGCCACTTCTGCAGTAGGTACGACACCTCACACACCTGTAACACACACAGAGACATACAGTAACTGGTACGAGCAACTACAGGCAGCACTGCGGCAGACAGCATATGATTTAAGTTGGTAAAAGTGTTCCGCTACTTCGTCAGAATGTGCCACTGTGCTGCATGCTCTACAGATAACGATTTTATTTCAGATAGAGTGCTGTGGTGCACAATATATTTAGATTCTGAAAGTGCTGTGTTTATTGTAATGCATTCAACGACAAAATCACAGCCTCAATCAAAAATATGTATAATCAAACTTTGCTACTACGACAAGCCACGGTTTCCGACAAATTTGTCATACGTAGTTGCATCATTGTCGTAGTAGCCAAAGTTCCCAATTTCAACGGCTTAAAAATAAAATTCTTTATTCGAGAGTAGATTATTTTGTCTAAGTCCATGTTTAACTGTCACTCGCATAAAACAGACAATTTTAAAAGATGTAATGATTCCATTTAATGGGCAGAATTTTTCTGAAGAAACTAACATTCGACAAGCCAGTGGCACAACTAAAACATACAAAATTTTGGGAGGGGCAATAATCTTCATATGTATTTCCTACCAGTCATAAACCATTGAGCCCAATACTACAGTAATTGCCTATGTACCACGAGCACCTTTCTTCAAAAATTTGGATCGCAAAAATTGGGGTCAGTGTGATATGTTGGTAGGTAGCTGGCGTGCACGGAAACTTGACAACAGCGTGAGTGGGTACTCATGCATGCACACAGACGTGCAAGCTGAGGAATTCTGATGTACAGTTAGTCAGGCTCTACTGATAACTAGTCACGTCTGTAGGTGGCATAGTTATTGGTTCGTAGCAGATAAGTGTGTTTGTAGTGGCTATATACGTTAGTATTTTGTTAGTTCTTTGAGAAATCTAAATGTCAAAACAATTATGTTCGTTTACAGTGACTGAGAAGTTGAAAGTACATAATTAAGGAAGCAAAAAGAAATAGGAAATCGCGCAGCAGGATGTAAGTACCACATCTCAGAATTGTGTATTACAGATTGGTGTCAACATGAGGGCTTTTAGAAGGAAGAATGCCAAATTCCCACAGGTTGAAAATCGCTTGGTTGAGTATGTATCCAAGCAAAGGCAGTTCAGTTATGCCATTTTGACAGACATGAGCAATGCAAGCGTTGAAAATTGCAGAAAATTAGGTGTACATCAAGAGTTCAAAGCAAGCACGAACTGGGTTTATCAGTTTTAAAAAGAAATGGTCTATCTGTGCAGCATAAAACCAGTTTGCCAGTGAATAAAACCAGTTTGCCAGTGAACACCTGAAGCCTACAACAATAAATTTTAATTTTCTTTTTTGAAAAAAAAAAAAAAAATTCTTCTGAAAATTTTTTCCCCCAAACTTGTCATGGAAAACAAAAAGGGGGAGGGGGGGGCGGCGGCATACATGGGTATGGGTGCGAGGGATACATGGGTGAATATGGTAAGTGCACAATTCTTATAGTATTACATTATTATTTTCTCTGTATCGTAATCAACATTATAACCATTTTAAGTTTTTCAGACAATTTTCTTAAACTCGTACTATTTTATCCACCATTGCAGGATTTTTGGGGGATTTGTTTGGGAGGGGCAGATGGCACAGGCAGAGCCTCCTATACAAGAAAGCTTCCGCACGATTTCGTGACGTCAGCACCCGACGGTCGACACTCTGGAGTGACCGCAGGTAGCAGCTCTGGGCCTTCCGCTAGGAAGGAACCCAGCAGCGCTTGTACCATGAATTTTTAAAAGTAATTAATTCTGTTATATTTCAGCGTACCTAACATTAAGCTACAAAACGCAACTTTTTGGGGGTGTTTCCGTAACAAAAAAATTTGTCGTGTAATCAAAATAGTAATATACTACACAGGAAATTGGAAAGCAGTTCCATACTAAATGTTACCCGTCCAATTTCAAATGAATTAAGTTACTGTACGTGGCACAGGTTTTAAATTCACAATTCACCTTTTATACAATCGTATAAATTATGTAATGTATAGTATTTACAGAGCTTAAAAACTGTTAATAATAAACATAACAATTTTATGTATTTCAGCGTTCATAAGATTCGTGATTTTACAAAAGGAGATATAATATTTGGTAACAAACATGTATGAAAATATAATAGTTGTTTTTCAAAGTTCCTTCAAGTACCCGAACAAATAAATTACTATTGTTACTAACATCACAAATACCAAATTTATGTAAAGCTTTTCTACGCATACACTAAAGATTTCTTCCCAAGAATACTCACAAAAATTTACGAACTACTTAAGTAAGCAACATGACAACATTTAAACAACGTATTTTAAAAAGAGAAACCTAGTTTCTCAACAAAACAGTTTCTAGCAGAAAGTAGGTATTCCTAAGTAGAAGACACACAAACTTCATAATTTTATGGGTAAAAAATACAATATTTGGTAATAAAGGAGGAGTCTTTAAATTTAAAAGATGTATTTAAAATGCCCGGTAAAATACACTGAGCATACCAAACATAGCTGTAAAGGAACACGTGACAAGACACATACATTTTTACACCCACAATAATGGTGGTAGACTAAAAAAAAACTACTGCCGAGAATTTTTTTAAATTACTAATAACATAAAAAATTACTTAGAACGAAAATACAGCGACAAGAGATTATTTAATACACCATAAATCTCAAACAGATTGCTTTAACAGAAAAGAATGTCATCAAATTCTGATTATATTACAGTTAACTTACTACTGCTTTATTTTGTGTAATTTCACAGTGTATCTTTAAAAATACCAAGCGGCAAATATTTTCATTGGGCGGCATTAAGTTGCTTGACGACTAATTATTATATTAACTGATTCATTGGAAAATGCCTGCCTCATGATAATAATCACCCTTTAAATATTCATTAACTAGGTAAGCAATATATAATTAAAAATATTCAAAAATGGTTTTGTAATTACATTTTTAATTTTTAAAATAAAATTTATCATTTGTTTAATTTTAATAGGTTACAGTGTATTGTAATCATTGGCGTCTATGTGCAGTTTCGTAGCTCATGTAAAATTTGTTTTATTCTATGACTGTTCATTACAATCTGGGGGGGAAAAATGGTATGCGCTATTGCCTCAATAAAATAACTATGTGTATAGAGCGTATAAAATATAACTATTTAACTTATTATGAGCAGTATATAAATTATTAACCTAAAATGTATAGCATCAAGCGAGTGAGTTAGTTATCTCTTTATTTGCTACAGAGAAGCGAATGTTTAATTCAATATTGAATAAATTAAGCTTAATTTTTGTAAGACTTTAATATGTACCATAACTGAATACTGTCCTTTTACGTCATAGCTTCCTATTTAAGCGGTTTTTGCGTGTTTTATTTTCTTAAGCCTAGTGAGCAGATGCAAAACTGCTACACTAATGTGTTCTAATTTTTCAAGACAAAAAAATATATATAATCTTGGGTAACTACAAATTTTAAAAAAGTACTGCTCCCTTTTAAAATTAAAAAAATAACACCTGCAAAAATTATTAATAGGAACATGTGGCCTTAAAGAAACAAAGCTACGATGCTATACAAAACTCAAGGTGGGGATATTTAGTCGTACGAGAACACGCCATATTTACAAAAACTATGTAAATAAGCGTGATTCTTGCTTGAAACTTTAAATAGTGATGTCAGCAATGAGTCTAAAGGTAATGAAAATATGAAATTGTACCAATTTACCTCTTAATGAAGAAAATTTTTTCTAGTGTACAACAAATGTCATTATTTGGTTACGTGCAAAAATGTTTAAAATCTTGTAATACAAAATATAAGGTATGGTATGAAAAAAGTTGAGAGAATAGTCCTTTTTAAGTCAGAGTAAAATAAGTGTTTCATAAGCTTAACACAAATTTCAAAAATATTTAGGAACACAGCTTATAATTTATCACACTACGCACATGGAGGAAAGTATTTCTGTCTTGAAATAAATCTTGCAATACGGGCATGTGACATAATTTTTAATATTTTGCCAGTAAACATTGTTTGCTCACTTACTCGACAATACTGCCTCAAATTTATGCGCGATGAGGAATAGGCGTACCTAGTTCAAATTAACTGATTTTACGAATATAGGCATAACACTAATGAATATCACAATCCAGTTTGCATTGTTGACTGATAAAACCAGTAACTGCAACAGTTTTTTTAAAGTAGGCACATGTAAGTACAGTATTCTATTGGGAGTGTATCCATTATTATAAGAAAAATTACATAATTGGTCTTTTCATGCTAATAAGCAACCAAATGAGTTTAAAGTAAGTCAGTAAAAATAATGTCAGTAGTTTGGAAAGTCCAGAAGGGCAAAAAATTTAAATAACACATTGAATTGACTCTAAACCATTTCGTAATATAGGATTAATCCTATGTTGCAAATTATGCAGCACGTAAAAATGCAGTATATTCAATTACAATAAAATTGTGCTGTGTCAAGAGAAATAATGTTACCAAACTTAGTTTAGTTCGATACATGTTTAGTTTAATAACTTTGCGATTATAATTGGTTAAACAATTTAAAATATGTCGTCGTTATTAATCACATATTTTGGGTGTTGAAAATAACTAATTTTATCCTGAAATAATAAAACAAATTATTGTTTTTATCATAAAGGTAACGAAGCATCAAATCAGAAATATTTAATAGTTGTTTCAATGATAAATTTAAGAAATATGCATTTGATCTGTAAAAGCGCAATTGAAAGTGTTTAACGAATTTGTTTGTAACGCCTGCTTTAAATCGGCTCCGAAAAATTTTTCAATTACGCACTCACTCGTGAATGTTCAGTAGGTGTAAAGCCATTATTTTTCTTTTCGAACTATGTATCCACTGCTCCTCAATAATTCATCACTCGGAAATCGGAAACCTACAACTTTAGATCCAGTATCATTAGAGAAGGTGATTTACTAGGCTTCAATGTAATGTATTCATTTCAGACGCTTATATTTAGTTCCTGGCAAATCTCAATTTGACTGGGCCAATGACAATTCTGGTGCGCTTCTACGAGATGTCTGTAATTAGTCTGTAAACAACTAGACTGTGCTACATAACCGCTGGCCAATAATACATTAGCAGGATGCTACACTGATTTCCAGAATATGCTGGCAGAAAACACTATCGCAATTCTTCACCATCTCAAAGTATCACACCTCTCACAACACATGGTAACAAATATTTAACGGTATATTAAAAGCATATTATTAAAAAACCAGTACTTTTGAAGACATTCCACCCACTCCACATCTACACTGGCTACACTGGTCTGTTTCAAAGCTTTGCCAGGACTCTCCCCTCTAGGAGGGTTGCCGAGGGTAAGCCGTCGACTGATGATGTCAAAACTGTTCCAGTCTTCAAGCGGAGGCTTCCTTCTATAGGAGGTTCTGTCACGGACCCCCGTGCCTCCCTTTAGTTGCGTCTAAGCAATGAACATATAATATTGTCGCGTAATTTAAAAATAAAGTTAACAGCGGGCAGCAGCAAATACCAAATTTTGGCGTGCATAGGCAGCATTGCATAACAATGTGCAAGCCTAGATCCTCCATGACTTTGTGGTGGCAGACGATGACTTGGATCCACGTACACACTAGCCTGACTAAACAACACTGTGGCAGACAGCATGACAACTAGGATGGAGACAGTTTTCAGCAGCTTCGTCAGAATGTGCCACTGTGCAGCGTGCATGTTGTTTAATGATACACTAACGTGTACCATCAAACACAACTCGCCAGCGAAATAAAGAGTTGAGAGAATGTCATGTATTTCTTTGCTTAAATGTAATAAACAGTTAGACGAGTGTACCATACTGAAATTTTTAGCACACGTGCTCTACTGATTATTTATATTGCTTGTAGAGTGCAGTGATTCTTACATGTTTAGGTTAGTGTGGTATGGTTAGCCAAATGTCAAATGTTTATTGTGATAAAACCAGAGCATCCATCAAGATTATTATTTTGATAAACTTGGGAAAAATAATTTTTTTCACTGTAACGTACACTGTAACAGTACACATCCATATTTGTGTGCGCTCCGAAGTAGATGAGTTCCAAAACAATATTTATAACTAGTTCAAACTGGGTCATTTGCACCACTTTTACCACAGTTGTTTTACTTCCCGACGAGGTCACTTTTCTTATGGGATCTGCTGATAGCTGGACATTCTTCCTGTTGTGCCCTTCCCTCCTTCATTCTGGCTGCCGACTTATTTAAAACAGTCACACAAACGACTGCATGCATGTGCTGATACATATTAATATTTTTTATCAACTTTCTTTGTTCACTTACAGTAAAGGACCGCAAATGCTTAGTCTACAGTGTTGATAAAGTGAAAGATAAATACATGCACTAAACAACCAAAACTAGAATGGTTAGCAATAGTTTTTTTTTTTTTTTGCAGATACATATAACATGGCCGACAGTGTGTGTGTGAGCGAGAGTTGGCGTCAGCGACTTACTCCATGCCAGCCGGCAGACGCACCGACAGAGACATGCATAGACAAGGTTTCGGAGTTGCACGCCCCCGTAACTCACCAGGCGCACTCCGCAAGTTTGTTCCAGAAACTTTTTTTTTTACAGCTGTGGCTTAATTGTTCTATGGTCAACACTTATATTACTGCTGCATCCTAACTAACATATTTTAAATAACCTTTCCTAATTATAATACCTTGCCTTTTTGTATATATTACACATTTTTTAACTAACTAACTTTTTTATTTTCAAGAGGATTGAGAATCCTGTTGTTGACGTGGTGGTGTTGTAGTAACAGTGTGTCGGAGCTGCTGGACTATAATTTTATTTATATATATATATACACTGAATTTTTAAAATAAAATTATGACAGCAGATGTAGGCACATAATATGTTTCGCTGATGCTACAAAAAACTCGAAGTGCAAAGTAATTTAAAAGAATGGCAATCAGTTTGTTGTGCGAGTGTAGTGTGTCAGACTAAGATAGCTATAACTGCAGTCGTCGTGCATATTAAACACTGTGGCCTTGCAAACTTTTAACTTGGCTCTGGTTGTAATTTTCACTGCATTTATTTTTTGTGAAATTGTTCTATATTATACAAATTTTGTAGGGGAGGCGGCTAGAGATTGAAAGATAGAAGGTGTGGGGGTGTCACTTTCCTAGTACATATATCGGTGTTCCACACACAGTCTATCTCAATAGGGAATCAGACTTTCCATGTTTTCCCGTGGCCAGCATATTAACGAACATACTTTGTAAAAACCTTAAATTCCAACAAAAAGAGTTGTGTAATGCCACTTCAAACTTGAACAGCCAATCCCTGATCTGCTATAGGTAGGGAGGGGGGGGGCAAGGTCGGAGTGGAGGGTGAGGAGTAGGTGGCAGGTGGTGTCGAAGTCACAGATGGGCACAGGAGAAGATCCTTCCAGTTAGTGAAGTGAGAGATTTTTGTCAGTGCTTTACATCAAAGTCTTAAGCACTAGTGAGCAGTGAGACGAGGTGAGTGTGGAGCATGCCAGAATGAAGGTAGGGGGGTTAACAGGAGGTTCCAGAGAAATCCCGTAGACCATCGACATCGTCCGGCACTATTACCACGAGAGAAAATTCGGGGACTGACCCCACCAGGAATCAAACCCGGAATGCCTTCGTGGGAGGCGAATGGTCTGACCATTCAGCCACCGCAGCCCCTAGCCTTCCAGTTAGGGGAAGAAAGGAGTGGATTTGTATGAGGTGTGGAACTGATAAGCATTGTGGCCCCTGTAGTGTAGATAAAGTATTACCAATGGACCAGATGCTGTCTAGGAATGTTGCTTCTCCCTCCCGATCTTGTTAACCGCTGATGGACCCTCGCAGTGGACCTTACCATGTCTGACTGCCTTTTGATTGCCGAGAAAACCCTTCACCAGTGTCGCCTACCTGTCCCATGCCTGGGTATGAGGTACAACAAGTGGGTTATCCTCCTTTGATGGGTCAGTCGAGTTAAACAACTAATAACCGGGGTATAAAAGTGGTGAAAAGAAAGATTTAGGCACTAACAAGACACGGTGGGCTGCTTCCAGGGAGCTAATGCTAGGCACACTGACGCAACTCAGTCACGCCCACTTATAAATCACGTTAACGCTCGCCCTCGAATTTTAACACTTTACCATTTACGCCTAAGGGCAATAGTATTAGCCCTCACCTTTGCCGATCGCCGTACTGCCGTTTATTTTTATGTAAGGATAATATATGAACATGTAATGTTATGAAGATGAAGCTTTATTTGTGAAACAGTATTTACTAACCTCTGAGTGCTTATCAAATGTTTATTTTCCATGTATAACTGCATTCACAAGATTTGTTTACCTGTACCAGTGTTTGTTTACAAAATACGGCTGAGCGCCTATCAGTAGTGCCAATCCCGTGCATAGATTCCGAGTGTGTCGCACCTGTAGATGCAGACAACCTCGAGCGGCCCGGCGACCATTTTGATAACGGTACTTTCAGCCCCCCTCAGCCCAGCTAGTCAGTCGTCAGGGGTTCGGCCTTCGGGCCGTGCCAGCCTGGCACTCCCACTCCTTACCACGAAAGGGTTGCTTCCTGAAAAGGGAGCCTAAGCCTGACGTCCTCTATCCCTAGGGTTGCTGCCTGAGAAGGGAGCCTAAGCCCACCCTCCCATCTTCCGTGGGTTGCTTCCTGAGAAGTGAGCCTAAGCCCGCTCACCTTCCTTACATCGGGTTGTTTCCTGAAAAGGGAACCTAAACCTGATCCCACCTTTGCCTCAAAACCCTCATTGTAGCCAGGACGACTTGGTGAGTAAGTCTAGCCTGCGCATTCATGTTTGAGTTGAGACTTACCCTTCTTAGAATGGCGACCTAACCTATGAGCTCTTCAAGCCATGATGCCTAGTACTTTGTCTCCATGCACAATGCCAGGTATAAAGTGTTATCATGCACTTCCCAGTCTAGTAAAGTCTATTGAAAGTTATGGATTGCACTAAACTTTCCCCGGGATCAGAGATTGAGGTTTAATTTCCAGTAAGCCAGTATCTGTTGTTAGTCAAATATCGTCAATGGCTGCAGCACCCTAATGTCAGAGGCTTTTAAGTATTGTAACCACTCGGGATCAAAGAGATGATCGCCACACATTCTCGGCCACGAGCAGGCCTTAATTCTTGTCTAGTATTTGAATGGCCCGGAGTGCCATGTAAATTATATTCATCAGAATATGCCCTGTGGTAATTCATGTTGCATTGTCAATGTGTCATATCTTTACAGTAGTTCGTACCCATGTTGTCTATCTCATATTGAGACTCCAGTGTAATAGCATATGTCATCAAATTGTGACTGACTCACACCCTGATCGTAGACCTTGTACCAAAGAAAGTGTTATATTCATCTTGCTGTGACAAGTACTGTAACTTGTGTTTGTGAATATAAATGCCCTATGAAACTAAATTACTTTGCCTTTCTCCTTTCATGAGATCACCTTGTGTACCAACCTCCCAATATCCAATAAGGCGAGTGATATCTGCCTTACCCTCTATTTATATAAAGATGACACCCTGTGCTAGCGAGTTATAGAGTTGTCCTTGTTGGCTCATCCAGTAGTCACTCGCTGGATCGAGGATAGCTCTACTACAAACTACTCTAGAAGGATCACACCCATATCTCATGCTCTCTAACCTAAAGACCTTCTAGAAATACACACTTGCAACTGAGTACTCCTAGTGCAGCGGTGGACGAAACAGGCCACGTGCATTAACCCTGACGTGGTGCCTGGAACTAGTTAACAGTTCCAGGGGTCTGTGAAAGCCGTAGCATTGGCTACGTGATTCCCCTCCTACAGTTCACCTCATACACTTGCTTTTCTCAAGGACAATGTCTTTAGCTAGTGACTGGCACTGCTCAACCGACGGAGAAGTTAGCAACTGGTTGGTACCACTCAGCTCAGGTAATTTCTCAGTTAGGTCCAGGTGATGCCTGAAGGGCAGCAAGGTTCAGTCCTATCTGCATTTTACGCAGCTAGAAAGTTGATTATGGAAGATGGAAGAGAAGGTGGAGGCTTGGAGGGGTGTAGGTAGGATGCTAAGGGTGAAGGATGAACATAAGGTTCAGTGGAACTGTTTTATTGGATAAAAACAGTCCTAGCCAAATCCATAAAATAATTCTTAAACTATGCAGCATGTGTTAACCAAGACATTAAAGACATTAACTTTCAAGAGAGAATGTGCAACTCCCTTTCATATACATGCCAAAACCATCGAGTGTGACTTCCAGTGTACTCGTGAATCTTTACTCCCGAGAATTTGTACCCCCTAGGTACAAAATCCCTATCATACACAGAGCTGACCAAAAGAGACGCAAAGAAAAGTCTGTGAATATATACTCCTTATTATCTACCAGGCAGTCAAGAGAACAAATACCTGGCTAGCAGAGATGTAGAAATTCCCTAGTAAATATGTATTTACCCCATCTAAAAATATACCACAACAACACGTATAAACTTGCCTAACTGTCCAATGGGGGTGTAAATATTCCCTAGTTAGTGAAAAGTGAATTAGAGTGGGTTGCATTAAACACGGTATAATCAGGATGCCTCAAAGGAACAGCATCAGAAAATTAACAAAGTAAGGTAGAAAGTACCTGGGCGACTATACTAGCTGCAGTCCTATTTATATAAAAAAACAATTTGAAATACACATAACACTGCTGGGCACTGTTAATATTGGAAATTTAAATTGTCTTGCTTAGTTTTCATGCATAGCTTAACTTGTTACGTAGTAAAATTATCCATTTGTAAACTGAAAAATGTGTCAAAAGAAATTATAAAAACGAGTTTACGTAAAAGTTGTAAAATAATTGGCATAGTTCTCACATAAATTTAATGTAACCTATTAGTGCACACACTCTTCTGGAACCAGCCCTCAAATATTTATTTAACATTAAATAGTTTAAGAAAAGTAAAAAAAAAATTATTTTTAAATTTTGTTTTTTGTTATTTATAAATACACGTTGTCTTTACTCACATAATGTGAAAGGCTTGAAGAAGATTTAAGTACTTTCCAGCAAACAAAACAATTAGTTACGCGCATGAATGGACTAACGAGATTTTTCCTTGGTAAAATACGGTGTCCGTGATTGTTATATTTTTTTAGATTAATAGCGCATTCCCCAAATCATTCATGTGAATAATCGACCGTCTACTGTATTAAATTGATGTCTTATTGCAGGAATGAATTTGACCGTTTTTCTTTCTACTGAGATCTACGAAAAGGTAAAAGTGAATTATACGCGATTTTGGAATATCCGAGGCATCGGCCCCCTCCATTAGTGCGGATAATCGGGAGTTGACTGTAGGTTCATATATCCTGTTTGGTGTATTTTTTGGGAAGAGTAAAATTCCAATACAGAATTTTTCCATCCCACTGGAAAGTTTGTCAGATTCACACATTCTGTTCTCGTATTTATTTTTCGGGGGAGGGAGGGGGGTGGGAAGTAAAAACTACTAGGAAATTTTTACATCCATACCGTCCATGTTAAGCAGGATTATACATGCTGATCTCATATTACTTGGATTGAGTAAATATCTACCAGAGAATTTTTACAACACATCTCAATACTTTGATAGAATCATAAAGTCTGTCCTCGTATTTTTTTGGGAAATGGGAGCAAAAGCTCACAAGGTAATTTTTACATCTCCACTGAACAGTTTGGCAGATTCATATATTCTATTCTCGTATATTTTGGGGGAGTAAAAATTCCCTAGGGACTTTTTACTTCCCCATTGGAAAATTAGGTAAATTTGTACATGCAATTATTGATTTTTTTATGGAAGGGGAAATAGTAAAGATTCACTAGAGAATATTTATATCCCCACATAACATTTCAGCAGATTTATACATTCTGTCCCTATACTTCTTTAGGCAGAGTAAAAATTCACTAGGGAATACAGTAGAACCCTGTTATAATGATTCTTACATTATAAATGGGACAACATTATAGGTGATTCGGAATAAAGTGAGCACTCAAAAAAGCCCTGATTAATTTCTATTTTCTGCCAGTTTATATCTTTCCGCTGCGTGTAAACATCAACATTGCACGTGCTTTTATTTACATAAACTTGTACAATGTTTACATTTACGTTACACTGCTGCGATAAATTTTAGCTACAATAAATACTCATTAAATGCACAGGTGTTGAATATATGCTATACTCAGTAGTAATCTTAGCTATAAATACATGTGAGTAAACATCTTATAAAACTGGTTTCTCTGCATCTACTCTAACTGCGCTATTACCGTTACGAATCTCGTAAATGCATGCACAGTATATTCAAACGTTTAAATTAAAACCGCCACTAAAAACAAACACGACACACGCAACTCAAGAATTCAAGTTCCGTTCAACATACTGCAATGAACGACGACGCACGTAAAGAGAAACAATAAATAACGTATTTTCTTAATGTATGAAACAGTAAAAAAATGCTGTTTCTATTTTCCGATACTCAGGCTGACGATCATAAAACACAACAACTTACATTACCAATGACTTCACATAATTTAGCAATGATATTCATAAACAGTCACTTCTAATACTTTTGAATGTGTTTATCAGAAACCCATCGTCATTACACAACGGACAAACAAACTGAATGATGCAATTCGCTTCCAACCGAAGCGGCGAAAACCTAACTCTTATGGCATCTGTCGGTGAAATTTTAAACTACCTCTGTGGCGCGAAACGTTAGCGGCATGTGCCAACAATAATCGACTCGGTTGTGTCGCTTTATGCTGGCGCTAATTAAACAAAACTATATAGTCAGAAGGTATGTCAGTAAGAACTGAAATAAATATTTTTATCTACAGAGAGGTCGTTTGCATTTGATGTTGTTTCACTAATGCTGTATTCTAATAATAAAATACACGGAACTACTGTACACGCAATTATTCACTACTGTGAAGTGCTCAGCCACTTCCCCATCTTGTTTAAATATTTATAAAGTATTTTTGTTTTTTTTATTAAAATTTATATGTAAATCTTTCATAACAGGCTATATGCCATTTTCAGTATGAGTTTGTGATGTTTGGGTTGATACAACAGAATTCAATAACCTAGTACCAAATTGGGGACATGTTAATTTAAATTTATCTTTTCAAAATTTAAATATAAAATAGTCAAGGAACTTTAAAGTAGAGTCGTTTGTGTATTTTCTTGGCTTGTTTGGTTTCAAATTGACCACAGTAAAATTTTACTTATTTTTGGTGATATAACTTTATCTTGTATTTTGACTAATTTTTGAGCTTTGGCAATTTTAGTATATTATTAAATTTTCCCTGGTGAAGTGAGTAACTTCAGGTGTTGCCAGCTTCTCCAGGCTGTAGGATTTCTGGCGCCGACGTTGTGGTTGATCACTTGCTTCATGGAATTCTCTCCATGACGTAGGTTATTGACGCACGTAGGTCAGCCATCACAGGGGGTTGCTTAGGGTAGTGCGCCGCAAAAGTAGTTCCACAGTTGCACCTTTTGTCCCCAATTATTATATTTGTGTGGATAAATAATTTTATTTCAATGTAAAAACAACATATTCAACTTTTGGAATCCTTTGTGTTATGTTTTAATTGTAATTTTGCTGTTTTTGGGAAAATTGGAGTCTGTTGTATCACTCCGCCGAGGTGCGCTATTAATTACCATGTCCTTCGAGATTTTATCAGTCGGGTAGTGATGGCGGAGGAGGAGAGACGTCTGCAGGTCGCGAGGGCGCTGCGGGGCTGGTCCTGGGAACGCTGGAGAGACTGCATGAGGCTTTTGTGCCTCTAGAGTTTTTTTGTATCGTCTGAACTTTGTTTAATGGTGGCGGGAAATACGGGGTTTTTGCCATAAATGTATGCAGTCATGGCATAGCATTGATAAAAATCTTGAGCAACGAACAAGTGTTTCATAACTATTTTTTTTGTTTAACTCAAGGTCAGACATGGTAACGCCGGACAGCTGACGGGTTTATCTGTTTGGTGAATAACCACCTTTTTGTAAGAAACTTAACGACACCAAACATCTGTAAAAGTTGTAGCAAAAATAAAATAAATCAACATTTGCCTGAGTGAGTTTTCATTGGTAGAATCACAATTGTTATTTAATCCTGCAAATAAATTAAACTGAGCTATCCGGAGCACGCCAAGTAACATAACCTCAACGCCCTCTACAGTGACAACAGCAACAATAGATAACAACTGACACACTAAACAACAGCAGACTTAGCCACGTCACACTACCAACCATACAAACAATACTGTAACTGTTGTTAATGTTGACTAATATGCAGTAATGGCTAGTGATTTGTTTTAAAGGTTAAATCTTTAGTGCTCACTTTATTCCGAATGACCTATAGCGTGTTGTTCTTGTGAGCTCTGCAAGTGAACTTGTGTCATTCTTGTATCAAGACAAGCAGCGGCCAAGAAACAGGTTCGATGCTGGTAAGTGTTACTGTTAACTCAAGATGGCTGCGTAGCAAGTCCTGCTAAGAATTAACTGCTGTTTTTATTGGGAATTCGTCCCGAATATTTTGTGCTCAATTCACGGAACATTTTGGTCCTCCGGGCTGGATCAATTGCAAGTGACGTCATAATATTGTGATCGGTTCAGGAAGTAAACGTGCGAGTTCGTCACATTTTCAGTTCAGGCCGGGTCGGGACGCCTGGAACAAAGACTTGGACGAATGATCGTGTTCGGCGAGGAATAAATAGCACTGATAGCGGAACGCGTGTTTCCCGTTTTGTTCAGTTCCGGGTGATGTGCAATTAAGTTTTGGCAACTTGTTTAAAATCTGAGAAAACTTGGAATGTCTTTGTGCGCTACAGTGTACGGGATGCTGTGAACTGGTCACGGATGACCTATTGAACGACGCCGGTGAACTGATCACGAACGACCTAGTGAACGACGCCGGTGAACTGGTCACGAATGACCTAGTGAATTATTTCGGTGAACGGGTCCCGACTTGCGAGACCGCACCTCCACACTCCATTCAGGTGCAGACGCGGACAATTTGAACTTCTGCAATGGCTTCTGCTCTTGCTTGCGCACACCTAAGGCTCTCTCGTGCCGAGAATCAACTGCAAAGAGTGACTGCATTAGCTGACAAAGCTGAATCGGATCCAAATCAGCATTGCCTTTTGCAAGCTATGTGCCAGGATTTGGATTAATTACGAAGTGGTTTTGATGAAAATTTATTCATATCTGCCAATGCCACGAAGAAATTGCTACCAGATTTTAATGAAGAAATTCATAACATGAGGTAAGGAGATTTTGATGACTTATATTACAAAATACAGGCTGTTGCCAATTCTCTCCAAAAAATGTATGGGCCCAGGGGCAGTGAAAAAAGTGCCTGTCCTTCGCAGGCATCAAGAGTAGCTTTATAAAGTTGCCAGTATTCGGTGGGGACATAAAGGGTTAGCAAAACTTTTCCAACCTTTTTGAGGCACTGGTTTCAAAACAGGCTTATCTTAGCAATGTCGAGCGGCTGTCTTTTTTGAAGTCGTTATTACAGGGAAACCATTGTCCCTAATACAGTCGCTTCCTCTGACAGAGGAAAATTTCGACATAGCTTGGAATTTGCTTTAAAGGTGTTACAACAACAAGAGGTTGATTGTAAATCACAACTTAGATGCCTTGGCAAATGCACCAACAGTTTCTATGACTTCTTCCACCTTGGTTCATCTGATATCTGTTATTCATGAAAATGTTGCTGCATTAGAGGTTTTGGGTATGCCTGTGAACGCTTGTGATCCCGTAGTAATATACAGTTGAACCCCGATTCTACGGACATTCACAGTTCCCCAAAATTTGTCAGTACGACCGAATTGTCTGTACAAACTGATAGGACCAAATTTCGGCTTGACAGCAACCCCCCCCCCCTCCCCCTACCTTTTCACCGCATTTGGTTCTTGCATTATATTTGTGGAGTAAATATTCACTAGGAAAAATTAACACCATTGGACAATTAAGCAAGTTTATACCTGCTGTTCTCGTATATTTTTTGGAGGGGGTAAATATTCATTAGGTAATTTTTACATTCCCTCTGGGCAGTTCGGCAGGGTCATACACATTGTTCTTCTAATTTCTTTGAGGGAGGATGTAAATATCCCCTGACAGTTTTCTTACAGTCTCTTTTGGTCAACCCTGTCCTCGGAAGTAAATTTTCACCAGGGATATTTTACCAATGGGGTATAAAAACCCGTTAATAAACATTCCCGGTTACACCGGCACTAGCACTCGAGAATGTCCTTGTAAACTTATTAGAGGCAAGGTACAGTTCAGCTAACTTACATTTCGAAAAATATATTCAAAATAAATAAATTATGTTGTTTAAAGAGTTGTTTAGATGCCTTTAAAATTATTACTGTACAATAGCGAAAATTCCTAGAAAAAGTATTAAATATTTACCTCATTCTTCCGAATTATTTCGGCACTAAATGCAGCCAGGCGAAGCAATAGCTCCGTGAACATTGTAATTTTCGAATTATTCAGCTTTAAAAATGCCACATTTTCAAACGCCGCCACAAACACTGAAAACGTGTTCTTATTGGCTAACAAATTTATGACGTAGTCTTACTTGTTTTGGTTAGCCACCGCACGCCAGACACTATTGTGTGTATTGGAATTTATCAACTATTTAAAAACTAATCCAATTTAGCGAACCCGGTTACGTAAAAGTGAATTGGGGGAATTCACTCATTGTTTGGGCATGCGTGGTTGTAGATTTGGTAGCCAACAACAAAGATTTATTTCACTTGAGTTTTTTTTAAAGGAGTGAAGACAGTAATGAATTAGTAAGCCTAGCTCTCGCTCACACATTGAGACGTTTTAGTTATAGATTTGAGTTTATGTAAATTTAATAGAAATTCTAGAGAGATAATAACTTATTACGAATTCAGTTTAATGTTTCAGATCCAATATATAATCGTAAGTTTAGGTTTGAAAGGTCAGACGAACAAAGTTCACACGAGTACAAAAAGTGGAACTTGTCGAGCTAATATTTGTAATGCATTTAACCAAATCCGGCACAGACCATGATCGAACATTCTGGTTGCATGAGACGGTAAAATAACGTAGCAGATCAATTATTTTTTGCAAGTACATTTTTTCTCTCACTGATTTTTACGTTTCTCGTGAACGCCATTGAGACAGCGGTGCTGCCATCTCGAGGCAAGTTTCGCAAGACTCCGCCCATCCCTCGAATTATCGGCCAATCACGGGGCCTTGAACTAGCCTATTGGCTAAAGATGTTGCCGCAGCCAGTGGAACAGCCAAAACACTACAGCTGCAGAGAATTCGTCTCGCAAAATGCACGATTCTGACCACAATTTTTAACTTAAAAGAACTTATTTACTTTATGCTAATTGTGTCATGTACGCAATGCAGCATTACATGAGTAAACTGTATTTTTATCATTAATAGCAGACTATTAGGTCTCTTCTTGAAGTTTAAACCATGCTGTTCACCTTGATTTATCAGACAGCGCTAAAGTTAAGATTTTATTCAGAGTAATTTGCATTTTATTGCTGCACAAACAAACTACTATCCACATTTATACTCTTCAGAAAGTTTTTATAGAGTTATGCAGATGCAATGAAAGAAAGTATGGTACCATTGTTCATTAAATTAAACAAACTTTTAAATAAAAATATAATACAAAAAAATAGGAAATTTCCCTATTAGAGAACTTTTGTATGCTTTCCCTCAACAAGTGGCAAAATTAAAGCAAGCATGAAAAATGTTCATGCATGAAAAATATTCATGCAAGAAAAACAATATTGTTTGCCAAGGAGCTCTCCACGCTGACTGAACTGTAGTTGAATTCTGATCAGAACCAGACAATGAGGGAAAATTCTAAACTTATTAAAACCAATTTACATCCTCCACAGTACTTATGAAGGGAAATTAATGAACAATGCTATTCCAGGAATTTAACAAATTCAGATGGAATTTTAGAAATGATATTACTAGAAATTCTAGTTCATACTGCAAGCTAAATTTCTGACGTACATTTCTCAAACATATCGCTGTTTCCTACTTGCACAGAGCTACTTAAAAATATTTTTGTGACTATACAAAGAACTTTTATTGTTGCAATAGGATATAAGTTGTAGAAACATTCACTGTTTTACAAACTCAGGTAACATAAGTGGTAATCAAAAATTTTGGTATGAACATCAGGATAGAGAGAGGTTTACCTAGTGATTTTCTCCACCTGCCTGCCCAGAGAAAATAATCTTTCTCACACAACATTTCAATCTGTCCAACCAAATATTCTCACTTGTGAAACCCAATTCGTGCCACTAGTGAGCAAAAAAGGCATGTCCAAATTTACTTTGGCTGGAATAGCAGTAATGTATTATAATATGTGTATGTACACATACATATGTGTATTATACAATTTGGCCAAAAATAAAATATTTTTTGTTACAATAGATTACAATATTCCTACCAACAATATACTCATAAAATGCCCCCTATTTAAAACCACGAGAAGGAAATACAAAGGAAATACAAGGAACCGCCTTCTGTATATGCAGAAAAATGAATCAATCTTGGTTTGTCACTAAGTAACTTTCCAAAATTGTTCCGCATTTAGCAACTATACAGTAAAACCTCTTTATAACGACCCATTTTATAATGACCACTTGTCTATAACGACACTTTTTGGAAAACCGTAATTTTTTATTTTATTTTATTTTATTTTATTTTTTTTTTTTTTTTTCAAATTTCAAGGAAATCGGCAAAAAATAGGTTTTTGTGTGCCGTGTTGCGTTTCTAGTGGCGAGTACTGTACTCCACGCGGCAAGCGGTAACTCACTCTTCCCCTCTCCAGCCGTAGCGGTACTCTTTTTCTGGCGTGCTCGGCCTTCTCCACCTTTGTTCACGTGTCAGTGTTCTCTCGCTTGCTGTTAGATACGCTACATGCTCTCTGTTTGCTCTATTATAACGACTTTATTGCGCAACTTTTGGATTTCTCTTAGTTTTTTACGATTTATAACAACTTATTATGCTTTGATTTTCACGATTTCAATTTGGTAATTTATTTGGTTTGAGTTTGTGAACGATTATTGACGACCCACGCAGTTCTTTTGACTTTTGATTTGGTTACGATTATTAGGCTTGATTCTGTAAACAATTATTGACGACCCGTACATTTTTTTTGCTTTTGATTTGGTTACAATTATTAGGCTTGATTCTGCAAACAATTGTTGACGACCCGTACATTTTTTTTAAAACTTCATACGGACATTCGATATTTCCATAATGTGTGGAAAGCGAGTCGGCTTGTCGCTTCTAAAAAAGAATGAAATAATCAAGGAAGTGGAATCGACACAGAAACTAAAGTCAGAGATTGCGCGGGAGTTCAGCGTACCGAAATCAACATTGTTTACCATCTTAAAAATGAGGGACGAGATCGTAAATGCAGTGCAGAAGGAAGGATGCAATGCAAATGTATAAAAACAGGCGTACGATACATGCAAATTTGGAGGAAGCTGTGCTGGAATGGTTCGGCCAACTTAGAGCACAAAACTTGCCTGTAAGCGGAGGACATTTTTAAAAAATAGGAAACAGTTGTTCGGTCCTTTAATGTGTCAGACTTTCTTTTATTGTGTGTTGTTTCGTGTTCCGTCAACGCAGTGATATAAGTAAACAAATGATCTGCCTAATTTATCACGTTTGTTGGATATTATATTCGGTAATTTTCTTACTAGTGTACTTGTAATTTTTTCATGATTTTTTTCCCTTGTGTATTCTTTAATAAACTAAAACTTTTACTTGTACAACCGCTACGACTATGCTGTTAACTAATTAATAGTACACTTTTAGTAGAGTGGAGGCCATGTCGCTATATTTTCTTTGTCCTGAACAAAATATTTTACACATTGACATGTAACTTTAATATTTTAACGGAGCGATAACGTTACGTCACAGTGCACGCCCGCGGTTATCTCTCAGTCGGTCTCAAGGCAGAGCAGGCTGACGCGCTGAAGAGGACAGCTGCTGTGGCTGTGGTATTGATCGGTGCATGCGCGCGCAGCAATCTCCAGCACTCACCTCGCCCCCCCCCCTCCAACAATGGTCTATCCTCCCGGCTGGCCGAGCAGTAACAAGCAACATGGCACGTAACCTCACAGAGCGTGACTATCTAAGCGTTTACTGCGTAAAAGAAAAGCCCCAAGAGTAGAATACATTATCACATTTTCTCTAAAAGATTCCTGGTCATAAATATTGTTTATACACTAGACCCCCGATTTTACGAACCCTGGATTTAACGAAGGTAGCGATTCTACGAATACAATATTAGGAACCCTCAAATAATAACAAAATTATATGACAAAAAAAATTGTAAGGAATTACGTTGATAAAGAATAAAACATACTCTATCTAATCACGGCATTAAAATATGAATTGTAGAGATGCAGTTATTACTTGGTAAGTCACAATATTAAAAATAAAACAAAAATAGCAAAAATCAGTTAAAAAATGTGGCAGTGACAGTTTGAATACCGCGCGGCTACGCCGCCTGAGCCAAGTCGGCCGGCCTGTCTCCAACTACGACGTATTAGGATATACATTGATATTGAGGTCGTACTATAGACGCAAAGTTCCAGCGCATGCGCATATGCTCATTTAACTATAGTACAGCCTCCTTCTAGGCTGTTTTACGACGTCTTATATC
Source organism: Medauroidea extradentata (assembly GCA_003012365.1). Lineage (NCBI taxonomy): Eukaryota > Metazoa > Arthropoda > Insecta > Phasmatodea > Phasmatidae > Medauroidea > Medauroidea extradentata. The sequence goes on along the minus strand of PNEQ01058547.1, from coordinate 15,391 downwards.
TCTGTCATCTCGCGCCGAATGAGTTTACTTTTTTACACGAACCATATAAATAATAGCGTGATATTTTTCTTTATTGTGTTAACACCATACGTACTTAAAACAATTAACATGGCACATAATTTGCTTAAACAATATGTTACTGCGTGTCGTAAAACGTGTGTTTCACAAGTGAGCACGATAATAGCGCTACCTATTTTTCAAGTGTAGAAACATTTGTCTCTGCGTATGTCGAACTTGGAAAATAAATAGACGTTCACGTATAACGTAATCCCGGAACTCCTAATTTATTTTTACCGCATATACTGACTGTGAAAGTGATTATTTTCAATCACTTATACATGTAATTCTCGACGATTTTAGGTAAGAACGTCACAAAATGGCATTTTTGGAACAATGTCGGTATATGCTACAGTGCCACTATCTATCTGCCATTTTGTGAACGTTCATACAGTTGCGCTATCTGTCCGTTCTGCACGCTACTAGTACCTACGTTCTCGTACAATTCATCAACGACATCGAGGGAATGTTTTTACGTCAAGCTATATAAAACTGCACAATGAATAAATACATCCGCTTATTCCTTCTGTCTTTGGTGAATAATTTACAAGGGCATTTTACTAGTAAGGAATGCCTACTTTTTTTTCCCACTAAAAGCTACGCAAATTGGGATATTCGCTCGTGAGAAGGCACTCGACAGCTCAGTTGTCTCTTTTTTATTTAGGACAAAGGTCGATCATATATATTGTTTAGCGGTGTTCTTTTGATCGTAAGACGTCTGACTATTGATATAAATTTATATATAAACTATCACTTGCTTTATTTTCTATTAAATGCTACGGGAGTCTGGCTATTCGCTCGAGAGAAGACACTCGGAATCTCGATTTTCTCATTTTTTGGGGACAAGGCTCGGTCATATCTACCGCTCAACAGTGTGACATCTGGCCACTGATATCAAATTATGTTTACATTATTACGTTAATTAATTTCCCACAAAACGCTACGGAAGTCGGGGCCTAGAGACACTTTGCAGAAAAAATGCAATTTAAAAATTTTCTGTTAAGGAAGGGGGGGGGGGGCAAAATAAGCCGCTATCGAATTTACGAATGCGATGAGAAGAACCGTGAGTATTCGTAAAAACGGGGGTCTAGTGTAGCTAAGTTTAAATGTAAGATTTATTATTGCTTAAGATGACTGAACATGGATTTAATGCAAAAACTGCCTATTTTCACATATAGAGGTTCCAAATGGGTGCAAAATCTTATGACCACCTCTCTGTAACGACCCTAATCTAGGGAACCGTGAGGGGTCGATATAAAGAGGTTTTACTGCATTACCTTTATTACCTCTGGTGTCAGTTTGTTCATTGACATTATTAAATTCAAAATAGGTATTTGTGTTCTAGAAATACACCATTATTTATGCAGAGAGTGTCTTAAAAATTAATGTAAATATTTTTAATGTGTTTATCTGTGTCTTGACCTTGTATTGTAGCCTGTAGCACACTGATTTTGTATGAAGAGAGAAAGCTGGCAGCCTCTCTTTCGTTGTCCGTCTACATTCGTAGAGAGATAAGGTAGTGGAAACGTTCTCAAGGCCACTTGAAGGGACAAATAGGAAGGAGGAAGTGTGTGGCGAAACTGCGGTTACCCTTCCCCAATGATCATACAGCAAGTGATAGTAAGATTACCCGAAAGAAGTGCTCGCTGCTATGGGGAGGTGGGGGGAAGCGAGGTGGTTGTAGTTCGTATTCCTGCCACCTGCATCGGTACAAGAACTCCACGAAATATTTTACAACCTTGGATCTTAAGAGCAGTTTCTATCTAGTCCAGCTTCACAAAGATTGTCAAAAGTATAAAGCTTTTAGCACACTGTGGGCTCAGTCGAGTTCACGCGTATACTGATGGGTACTAATTTCTGCAGCCAGGCTCTGAGTAGGGTGTTAGACAAGGTGTTATCGGAGTACAAATTTGATTTTGCATTCCACTACATAGATGACGTGATTGTGTATAGTGAAACATGGGTCGACCATCTGGAGCACGTGCGTAAGGTATTGTCAAAATTAAAGGATTCTGGATTGACAATTAATCCAAAAGAGAATTGTGATGTGTAAGGAATACATTAAGTTTTTGGGTTATGTGATAAGTGATGGGAAATTGAGGGTTAACCCAGAAAAGATGAAACTAATTATAGAGTTCCCCCGACCTAAGACTATAAAAGGGGTGCAACAATTTTTAGGTATGGTGGGCTATTATGCTAGGCTTGTTCTGAGGTTATCTGAGATTGTGGACCTTTTGAATAAGTTAAAGGGAAAAGGTGATGACTTTGTTTGGGGCAACGAACAAGAATGAGTGTTCAAAATCCTTAACAAATTGTTGTGTGAAGAACCCGTTCTGAGCTTACCAAATTTTGAAAAAAAATTTAATTTGCACGTGGATGCTTCTGCGATGACATTAGGGGTAGAGTCCTAAGTGAGGATGATGAAGGAAGTGGTATAGCTAAGTCGGTGGCTTATGCGAGTCAAGTCTTGAATGAAGCGGAACGTAAATTTAGTGTGTACGAAAAGGAATGTTTAGCACGCCTTTTTGGTATGGAACGTTTCCAGAGATTCCTAGAGGGGACTGAATTTAATTTGTATACTGACAATCGGGCCCTTTCTTGGATCCTGGGGCATCCCCATCAGCTGGGTAAGTTGGTTCGGTGGGTGCTGCGGTTAAACTGTTTCCGTTTCAAGATACATCATGTGAGTGGTAGATAGAACCTGGTGGCTGATACGCTGTCGCGTATGTTCAATAAATCGAGATGGGAATTTTTAATTTTTGCTAAATAAATGCAATAAAATGCGAAATTACGATTTTTCTGCTACAAAATGCTAAATAAACAATATTTACGAAATAATGCGAAAACAGGATTTTCTTTAGCAGCAAATGCGAAACAAACTACCACTGTGACAAATTTTCATGCCGTCTAAAGTTCATTGAAATACCCGGCTGAATATGATTTGCAAACGGCACATTTCAAAACACCAGACCGCCGATGTGATGTGAACTGGTAGTGTGAAGTCTGCAATAGCGGCAGCCAAGCAGCTGCTGCCCACCACAGTAACCTCAAAAGCAGCCGGCTATCGACGAGTGGGAGGGAGCGCGAAAGGCGTGGCCTACCTCCATGACTTCTCCTCGCAGCCCTACTCTACATCCTTCAGCCAACCAGAAACAATGGGAGGGTCCAACCATTGCCAGCGATCCTACTTCCTCCTCTCAAAAGCCTCTTGATCACGCTCTCTCCCCCCCCTCCTTCCAAACCAAGTGGTTTTCTTTTGTCCTCGTGTAACAAAGACTGTCTTTGTCTTGATCTCTCTCTGTACCACCCTCCCTTCCGATCGTTATTACGTTCACTCTGCACTCTGCCGAGTCATTTTTACTGCACATCTTCATCCCTGACCTTTCTAAAGTAAAGAAAATATGTGGGTTCGTGTTAGTTCTGTTCTGCAATGCTTCAGAGAAAATCATTTGGATTTTACGAGTATATATTTTATGTGCACATTGTCATGAATGGCACAGGGTGTATAAAATGGATGGAAACAGCATTTCCATCCAGCAGTGAATTAGTGAATATAAAAATGAACAGTTTTACCAAAATGATAGAAACATATTAATGTGCAAATTATGCAACCGCCATGTGGATGTAAAAAAATACACACTTGAGAAACACATATAATCAAATAGCCACCAACCAGGCTGCTAAAAAGATTTTCCTTTCACAGACAGATGAGGAAAAGAAAGCCGCGAAACATCAAACATCAGTGCCCAATGTCTTTGAAATACAGAAAAAAGCAATAAACTAAAAAAATTTTTTTATTCAAGATACAGTGCAAATGTGTTTGTAATCAAATATTCCTATCCACAAACTGGATCATCCAGCTGCAAGAGAATATTTTGCAAAGTAGCCTATTTTTGGAAAATGCAAGATTCAAAACGCTAAATGGTAAAATTTTAGATGCTAAAAATTTCCCTCTCTATCGAAGAAGAAAATTTTCACATAGAATCTGGAAATTTACAGGAAATGGTGGGGTCTTTGTTGTCGTGCCCGGAGTCATTTGTATCAGTTGCGGAACACAAGCAAGGGGATGAGGAATGCAGGAAGTTGTGCGCAGATATTAGTGCGGGCTTAGCAGGCTCTTATGTAAAAGGATAAGGAGGCGCTGTACTACAAACCTAGGAGCAAAAATGAGGGTGGTAGCAACAAAGTCAGTGCAAGGTAGGATTATGCAATATTATCATGATCAACCTGGTGGAGGACACATGGGTGTCCATAAAACAAGCAAGAAAATTAAGAGAGATTTTTATTGGGAATGGATGACTAAGGATATAAAGGATATGTACTTAGCTGCGAGAAATGTCAGAAATTTAAAGCCCCCAGAAACACTTGATTAGGTTTGTATGCGCCGGAGATGCCGACAAGCCCATGGGCTATTTAAGTTCACATTGATATTTTTGGGCTGCTCTTACGTTCCAAAAAGGAGAACGTTGCCCTCTTAGTTGTGTTGGATATATTTTCCAAGTTTGTTTTTCTCCTTCCGGTGAGAAGTATGAAAGCGGCTGCATTCGTCAGTGTTTTGGAGAACAATGTTTGGAAGGTGTTCAGGGCTCCTGCTGAGCTAGTTAGTGATTATGCTTTACAAGTGGGGAATTCAGGAAAATGTGTGTAGTCTGGGGTGATAGGCATTCTTTTAGCAGCCAATATCTTCCCCAAGGGAATTCAGTGTAAAGGGTTAACGGGAACCTCAAAGTTAGCTTGGTAATCTTTAGTGATTCCATCCATACTACGTGGGACGATCAGATCCCTTGGACTAACATGGGGAAGAATAAGGCCTATCACGAGGCCACTGGGGAGAACCCTGCTCAGATTTTTTTGGGGCGGCATTTAACACAGCCATTATTGAATGTATGGGGTATTCATTCCCTATATTCAAGACACTTAGAACAACAAAGAAACGTGGTGTTAAAACTAGTAAAGGAACTGCTCGAAAATGCCCAACATATGATAGCAACACAGTATAACGTGGGAAGAAGAGAAAACCCTTTTCGAATCGGTGAAAAGAGTGCTTTGTAGGAGCTTCCGGTTATAGGATCAAGCCATTTAGATTTCCGCAAAGGTCTCACCTCGTTTTGAAGGCCCATACACCCTTATTAAGTTGCTTGGTGCCAACAACTAGTCTCTATAGAGAGACGGAGAGCCTTTTAATGTGAGAAAGGCTCAGGCCTCACACCTAAAGCCCTGCTGGGCTAGAGATTGAGATGAACTTCAAGTAAAGTATACACTAGACCCCCGATTTTACGAACCCTGGATTTAACGAAGGCAGCGATTCTACGAATACAATCTCAGGAACCCTCAAAAAATAAGAAAATTATATGACAAAAAAAATTGTAAGGAATTACGTTGACAATGAATAAAACATAATGTATCTAATTCACGGAATTAAAATATGAATTGAAGAGTTGCAGTTATTACTTGGTAAGTCACAATATTAAAAATAAAACAAAAATAGCAAAAATTCGTTAAAAAATGTGGCAGTGACAGTTTGAAAACCGCGCTGCTGCTGCGGCGCCGCCTGTGCCAAGCCGGCCGGCCTGTCTCCAACTACGACGTATTAGGATCTATATTGAGGTCGTACTATAGACGCAAAATTCCAGCGCATGCGCATATGCTCATTTAACTATAGTACAGCCTCCTTCTAGGCTGTTTCTCGGCGTCTTATATCTCTCTCGTCTCATGCCGAATGAGTTTACTTTTTTACACGAACCCTATAAATAGTAGCGAGATATTTTTCTTTATTGCGTTAACACCATACGTACTTAAAACAATTAACTTGGCGCATAATTTGCTTAAACAATGCGTTACTGCGTGTCGTAAAACGTGGGTTTCACAAGTGAGCACGATAATAGCGCTACCTATTAGCCAAGTGTAGAAACATTTGTCTCCTGGTATGTCGAACTTGGAAAATAAATAGACGTTCGTGTATTACGTAATCCTGGAACTCCTAATTTATTTTCACCGCACATACTGACTGTGAAAGTGATTATTTTTAATCACTTATACATGTAATTCTCGACGATTTTAGGCAAGAACGTCACAAAATGGCGTTTTTGGAACAACGTTGGTATATGCTACGGTGCCGCTATCTATCAGCCATATTGTGAACGTTCGTACAGTTGCGCTATCTGTCCGCTCTGCACGCTACTAGTATCTACGTTCTCGTACAATTCATCAACAACGTCGAGAGAATGTTTTTACGTTAAGTTATATAAAACTGCGCAATGAATAAATACATCCGCTTATTCCTTCTTTCTTTAGTGAACAATTTACAAGGGCATTTTACTAGTAAGGAATGCCTACTTTTTTTTTTTTTTTCATTAAACGCTACGCAAATCGGGCTATTCGCTCGTGAGAAGGCACTCCACAGCTTGGTTTTCTGTTATTTTTTAGGACAAAGGTCAATCATATCATTTGTTTACCAGTGTTCTTTTGATCTTAAGGCATCTGGCAATTGATATAAATTTATATTTCAACTATCATTTGCATTATTTTTCCGTTAAATGCTACGGACGTCGGTCTATTCGCTCGAGAGAAGACACTCGAATCTCGATTTTCTCATTTTTTGGTGACAAGGGTACGGTCATATCTACCGCTCAACAGTGTGACGTCTGACTACTGATATCAATTTATGTTTACATTATTACGTTAATTAATTTCCCGCAAAACGCTACGGAAGTCGGGGTCTAGAGACACTTTGCAGAAAAAAATGCAATTTTAAAATTTTCTGTTAAGGTAGGGAGGTGGGGGCAAAAATAAGCCGCTGTTGAATATACGAAGGTAGCGATTTTACGAATGTGATGAGAGGAACCGTGAGTATTCGTAAAATCGGGGTTCTAGTGAATTTTCTTTAATAAGTGTATGTAAAACACTGGCCAGTGTTAGTTCTTAAGTAGTATTTGTAGTGGTGCTGTATATACGTATGAAGTAGGTTATGTTGATCCTTGCTGCCGGCGACGACTTATCAAATTAGACTTTTCCTTGTTTGTTATTTATATGCCCGGATAGCCTAAGGTGTTTACCTAAGGGATTTACATAGAAGAAAAAAAAGGTAAATTTTCCTAATACCGTTCAGTTTCTTTTATTAATAGTTCACCAGACGTACATGGCACAGTAACGTACAAAAATTATTTTCCGTGATTTTATGGCTTACAGTGTGGAACGTGAATAGTTAATACCAGTGGCGGGATTCACCAAGTCATGAGTGTTCATCCAAGTTTATTATTGGTTGTGATCTGCCTCAGTTTGCTCCACAAAGGAAAACGACCTAAACTATGGGGTACCACTAACGGTGTTCTAAACTGCTATACTCACATGTGCAGCTATTTCTTGCACCTACTTACTTGAGTAGTACTCTTAACAAACACCGCAAAAGAAATACAAATTAGAGAAATTTAGTGATGGCAACACAGCCCACTTTACTCGCCGATATGCCCTCTAAGCTTCACCGCCCCTCTACCACGTTTAACACGTCCTCTTCCTGCCGCCATGACGCCAACTAAACAAAACACTCAGCCGGCCATCTCCCGGCGACCGTTCCCTAGCTCCGATGGATCACAACTGTTTTTCCTGGGCGGACACCCGGACTTGCTCGGCCGAGCGGCGGAGGGATACAGCAGGATCCAACTTGCCTAAAAAGCTGGTTAATTGACGTTTATAACCTACAAATTGTATGTAACATAGATACTGATAAATTTACAAAGCATTTTATTTCATATTACCAGCGAAATATTCATTAGTTTATTAATTGGGGATGTGCAGCGTCATCAACCTGTCGCGGATCACCACCTTCACGAAGTTTTGCGCCCGACACTACCACTCACGTCGATCGAGAAACGCCCGGCAGAGCTCATCGCATTCCAGCACGTCCCTGTACGTGCCTCCAGGCAAGTGAACTCTGACCTGCCTGCCAGATAAATCCATCCAAGCACAGGCTAGCTCAGAGCTAATTTAAAATTTAAAAAACCAGCACTTCTCTGTACGTGCTTCGAAGCAAGAAAACTACGACTAGCCTGCTACATAAATCCCATTCCAGGAGAAGCAAGCCAAGAGGCTACTTGAAATTTAAATAATCCAAACAAGGCAAAATATAAGAAAAGATTACTTAGACAAGTTGCTTGAAATTAAATCCGCTCCAAAATGTGTCCAAACACTACATAAATCCGATAAAATTGACATGTAAAATTAAATACTTTTCTCTTTCTTTAGAGTTAAGTTTTAAATAGACTTTTAACGTTAATTTCTCTATTAGCATCCCCAATTAATAGGTTGGATCCCACCGTATACATCCTTATCCCTGGTTAAGTTGGCCTACTTAATTCGTTATAAACAACAAAGAAAAAAAATATTAAGACAAAAAAAATTGAAATTACTGTATGATAAGAGGCCAAGTATGTGCTACGTGCCAGTGCACGTCACATATTGATTATGTAAATTGTGCTAGGAATGTAAGTTTTTTTTTTATGGATTATGTCAATTTGGTGTGATTTACTCAAGTATACATATGAGGTAAAGGATTTCGAAAAGTCTTTATCCTTGTAGGGTTCAAATAAAAATATGTTGTTCAATTGAGACGTGGATTGTATATAAAGGGTACCTCATGTTGTAATAAATTGTTTATGTATTAAAAGACGTAGTTTAGATTTTATAAATAAGATGATATTTGGACATGTTCTTAGCCTCATAAGTGTGGAGGTTTTGTGAAAATGTGTGTTGTTGAGTGAGGTGTGAATGGGTGATCTGGGTTATTTCCGATGTTATAAGAAGTGGACCCGTGCTTTTCCTGGGGAAGTTGGACAGGATAGGTCTACTCGTGAGGCAAATTTTAGGGCGGGGGGATTTTAGCGGGTGACCTAAATTTTGGGGAGGTTTATTTGGATTGATTTTAGTTTTGGTTGTTTGTAATAGGATTAAGTTTCAGCATTTTTTCAGGTTTGAGTATTTTCTGGTTTGAGTTTTACTAGTTTGGTGGGTGATCTGCTCTTCCCCTGTTCTGCTTAGTTTGTGGGGTTATTGATTAGGGTTTCTTACTGTCCTTCGCTCTCTCTCATGTCTTTCTTGCCAGTTGTTGCTTCTGCGCGATCCCACTTAACCGTCGGGCCAGCCACTCTACAGGCCTTGGAGGGGCGGGCCCGGCGGGGGAGGACGTAGTCGCGGGGGAGGACATAGTCGCGGCGGCCCGTGGAAGGGGGGAGGGGAGACACCGTGGAGCCGAGCTGGTGGGCGGCCAGCGAAGGAAGTGTCATTTGGTATCTGGTTTCTCCAACGAGAGGTGGGTCCCAAGTTTGGACCAGGCAGTACGAGCCCGCGCAAGTTTCAAACAATATTTATTGTGGGACAACTTAAAGCATCATAGTTGGTAAGTTTCTTCATATCTAGTGCCATTGGTGGCATGCTCAGACCGAAGGGTGCAAATGGTTCATTGTAAAGGAGGTGATATTCCCGTTTCGCCCTACGTCCAATTTTGAGGCTGGTTAGGAAAAATTTGGATGTAAAAGGGCCTTACTTGTAAAGAAGGCTGTCTCGACGCCGTATGGTGGAGTGCCACGGTAAACTGCGGCAATGAAGGTGAGTGTCGGCGAAGTAAGACGTCGGATTGATGTTTACTTGCTCCCAGGTTGGTTATTTTTTAGTCTTGCTATGCAAAGTACGAAATGGATTTTAGCCAGGTAATTTGTGCCCTGTAAGTGAAGGTTTTGGCACAGTGCAACTTCATACAAGTTGCGACCAGCCAGTGGCGGTCACGTGTATCAGAGCACCTCAGTGCAACTTCGTACAGGTTGCGACCAGCCAGTGGCACTCACGTGAGCGAGAACATCTCAGTACCACTTCGTACAAGTTGCGACCAGCCAGTGGCACGATCACGTGAGCGAGAGCATTTCCGTGCAACTTCATACAAGTTTCGACCAGCTATTGGCGCCGTCACTTAAGCGAGTAACATCAGGTCAACACAATGGCGTCCAGTTGGCTAGTTTCAAATTGTAAAGATATATGCGAGAGGAAACGTTGATCACCTTGCCGTTAACATTGAAGTTTGCCGTAATTTTATACATTAATCTGTGCTTGTCGCTCGTGTTTAGAAAGTAAACAAACTTAAAGAAAAAGTGTAAACAGTGGGAAATAGAAATATTGAGTGTTGTAAACAACAGGAATGTTGTACATAGAAACAAAAGAAGATAAAACAGGACTGGCAGTAACTGATGTAATTAGCGGGAAAATGTAAAAAAAACTGTAATGTAAAAACTGGGTTCTACTTTATTTACAAGATTCATGGATAGTGTCGATTGTTTACATGGCTCGCTATTGTTAAGAAAATGTTGAAATTAAAACACTTTACTTTAATGTATGAGTGATTAGGCCATCAATTATAACTTATAAGCAATTGTTTATTTAAAAAATTAAGTTAACTGAAGATTTACTTGAAATGTTAATAATAAATTTCAAAAATATTTAGTACCGTTTATCCGTCAGAAAACAATTTTGTCGTTTTTATTTGCGTCTATATCGTATTTATGATTTTCCAGTGTCTCTAATCATTAAAGTGGAATTTCATTATAACAACAACTGTAAATGGCAACATAAAATGTATTTATACAGTTTATTTTTATACCCAAATAATTTGACATATATTATAGAGGGATGGTGCACTATAAAGCTGCTGTTATAAGGCAGATGATGTTATAAACCATACTCTTTATAATGAACTTTCACTCTACATGTATGTGAAAATGTAAAAAATAAGGAACAGCACTATAGGGACAGTAGCATGAGAGATGTGGTACCTGTGTGTGATCGTTCCACTCAACGCAGTCCAGCAACATGGGTAGCATGGTGGGGAAGTGATGCAGGCAGCAGTAGCGCATGTCCCAGATCATGCGACGTTCCTGCTCGTGCAACTCATGCAAGGGGTTGTCTGCGATGCCTCTCAAGTGATCTGGGAACACACTGGCATCCTCGTCCTCTGGTGGCATTTCTTGCTCCTCATGGTAGCGCTCAGCATAGCTCAGCACTGAATCTAGTGTGGGGTACATCACTGTCAGCTCTGAGTGGTACCTGCAAACATTCACAGCCACAACACTGGTACCAACCAGTCATCAACTATGATGACACATTGACGTTTCGTCAAACTATAAAATATGTTAACTCTTGTCCGTGATTTTTAACGCTCCAGTATTATAACCTAAAGGCACTCACACTCGTGTGCACCTTTGCCAATCACAGTGTTGCCATTTATATATCAGGTTAACAAATAGACTTGTGAGATTCATATGTCACCGCCTTTATTTGTATTGGCCATTGACGATAAAGTGAGTACTGCATTAAGTTTCCTTTCAGTTGTTTTGCAGTCATATTTTCTATTTTTAATATAAAAACTTCCATATAACTAAAAACCGGTGTAAACATTTTAACACTTTCAAAAGTTAACACATATTGGTCCAATAAAACATATTATAGTCAACTCCAGATTTAACGACTCTTCACTGTTTCCGGGAATAGTGTCGTTGCTTCGGAGGGGTCGTTATTAGAATTATGACAAATTTACGATGATCCCCGACCTCTAAAATGTCTACATTTACTGGTTTTTATCATTAAATCGGCATTCACTAGTCTTTGGCGCAAAAATTAGGTTTATTTATAAAATAATACACATTTATTTTGAAAAGCAAACACATTATTTTTAAAAGTAGTATGCCATTGAAGTCTATCTACGACCTTTGCTTTGTTCAATATATATTGTAAACGTTGCCAATAACATAAATTCTTGCGACCGCAACGTCCATTTTGGGATGTTATTTTCAAAAATGCCGCAATAAAGTTTATTGAAATAGTAATATTTTTTTCCGTAAAGTGACGTATTTTAATTAAATAGATACACTGGAAGCAGATATATAACCTTTCTTTGGCTCAAAATTAAGCAAAAAAGTCGCAGCAATATATATTCTTGCGGCCGCAACGACCTTTTTGGAAGTTATTTGCAAGAATACCGCAACAAAGTTTATTGAAATTGTAATATTTTTCAGTAGACTGAAGTATTTTGAATAAATATATACACTTGTGACGTGCACAGGCACGTAGCACTTACTTGGCCTCTTATCATACAGTAAATTGTTTTGAACCTTGAAAACACCAACAAAAATATAACACACTTGTATTTGATACACAAGCTAATTTCCTAAGTACAGTACCTTGTTACTCTTGTTTGTTGTGAATTGCTGTTTGGGGTTATGTAGTAAACTACAATAATAATTATGTTAAGATAGTTGCAAGTTGAGTCAATATTAAGGTGTCAAGTGAATTAAATTCCATTTAAATTGATCATGACTGAGCATGATAGTGTTGTAACTTGTTTATTTATGAATTTGTTGAATATTGTGAACATGGATCTAATTATAGACGTATCATATAGAGTCATAAAAAAATAAATAACAATGAGTGACATAACACATTGTAGTGAATTTGCGTCAACTTTTCAGTTTATACTGCTCGACATGTAGCAACAGGCTAGGACACCCAAGGGTTATTTTATGTGTTTTGGTTTGGCAGAAAAAAAAATTTTGTTGTAAATGTTTGGTCTGTTTGTATTTTTTTTTTGTTTACCATCTCGTGACCGTTGATGGCTGTTAACTTGATGTAAAAGGAAAGTGCTGTAAAAGGAAGGGTATTATGCAGAGAAGGGTTATGTGAAGAAGTTGTTTTAGTGTGTGGTGATGTAATTGTTGGTTTTTGGGCACCTTCGTCGTTGGTCCAATGGGGTGTACCCAGTGTTTAGGTCATTCTCGTCGTTGTTCCAAAGGAGTGTACCATATTTTTGTAGGAGGGATGAAAGTGATGGTGCAGACTTCCTGTAATCAGCTGAACTTTACAAAGCCAAACAAGTATATGGTTAGTGATTTATTAGTACAGTCTAACCTCGTTGCATCGTTCCCGTTTCTTTCGTTTTCCCGCATCCATCGATCGTTTTTCTTGGTCCCGACATAGTGTCCATATAAACAATGTTAATAAAACCCACATGGATCGTTCCTATAGACACAAATTTCCCGCATCGACCGTTCAGACATTTTCGCCAATGAATATAAAATATTTTTACTTACATTGTACATTTTCAAACCTCCCTCGCTCGTTTCCACTTCCTCATAGCAATATGTGTAAACAAAAGTATCAATACCACACAATACTTCGTTTACCGTCGTCATAAATATGAACGAACTTGGTAGGTTTGATTTGATTGACGGTAAATTTTACCGATATTGTTTCAAATAAGTTTGGCAATTGTTCATTTGATTTTAAGAAACATTTTACGTACTTTTGATTGTGCGTACAGTATTGTAAGCACAAACATTGACGTGTTTTCGTTTGACTATAGAAACATTGTTGCCACCGAAGAAAAAAAAAAAGGAATTGTTGATAGGGAAATTTTCTTTTCATTGATATGCAAACTATTTTCAATAGATTTCTAACTAGTATTATGAAAATTTAACTTAGTTCAAACAAAAATACGGGGCTTTTTTAGCTTTTCAAAAAAGTTAAGTGAATAAATTACAGTAACGTTGGAAATTTTCTTCCACCATTTTGTGTACTTCCAAAGAAACCCGAAGGATGCCAAGCGCGTGTGTTTACATTTCGGTACTCGTGAACAACTTGTTGAAAGAAAAGTTTTTTTTAGTTTATAACATTTTCATTTTAAGGCTTGTTAAATGTATATAAGTTATTGACGTAACAATGTCGCGGCCTTCAAAATCTGTTCGCACTCTAGAAGAACGTCTTAAAATAATAGAGGAGGTAGAGGAGAAATGTCTCTGCGAAAAACGTGTTGACATCACCAAACGTCTAGGATTGCCACCGTCGACATTAAACTCCATCGTCGGCAATAAAGATACGCTACGGGAGCAGGCAAACAAATTTAGCTCCGTTTCAAAAAAAGGAAAAAAAGCAAGAGAATCGAAATTTAAAGAACTTGAAGATGTGCAATTTAAGTGGTACCAGCAGATGAGAGCCTCTGATGTCCCCATTGATGGTAATTTAATAAGAGAAAAGGCCAAACAAATAGCTCTCCGTTCAGAAATTGAAGATTTTGTAGCCTCAAATGGGTGGATATCACGGTTCAAGGATCGCCATGGTTTGGTGTACAAAAAAATCTCTGGTGAGAGTGCTGCTGTGGACGAAGACGTTGTCGCCACTCTGCTGGCAAAAGGGGTTGATTTTAGGTTTCCTTCAGGGCGCAATGAGGTGTGAGCACGAGAGTTCCCTGAAGGGGAGGAGAGGCTGCTAAATGTCCCAAGGAGAGTGGTTTCCCGGGCAGTCGACACAACACAGTCTCTCAGCAGAGCGGGAAAATTCTCACTTTTTATACAGGGGGTAGGCTTGTTGACCACTCACCATTCTTAGAAGAGCTCTCTCAGGAGGCTGCGTTTTCGGTCCAACACAGGCTTCGGCTCGGAGTCGGCTTCCCTCTTCAATTGCTGGATGCGGGGGTGTGGCAATGGTGTAGGTTTTTCCGGAGTTTTTATGGGGCTGATTAAAGGTAGCTGAAGGCGGTGAAGGTCCCTAAGGATTCGGCTGAAATTGTCTCGTTTGCGTCTAGGCGGCTTATTCTCTGTGTTCTGGTATTGACGGCAGAGTTTGGAGAGAGTTGTGGATTGTTCGGCGGTTCTCTGAGGTGGGGGAATTACTCCCACAGGTATTTGAGGTTCACTTACAATGGCCTGTCGGCGCTTAGCTGCGGCTTCTGCCTTACGACCTTCTATCGATGCTCGCTCCTCAGGCGAGATAGTAATAATTAAACACTGAGGATCAGACATTTACTATTCTTAGAAATGAAACTATAGCAATACGTTCTGAACTATATATTGTTGCTCCTTAGTACACTTTTACATTCACTGATTTTTATACACTGGTTAGTACATTCGACTTCTTACTTACACAACTTTATACACTACTCAGTTACACGATTCACAATACTTGACCGCGTGGTCCTTTATACACGGAGCCCCGGAACTTCTCACGGACTTGACTCTACTTCCGCCTCCGGCTGTCACAGATATGCACCTCGTGGCGACTTGCGGTAGGGTGCGTTCCCTAATACTCCTGCACAGCTAGGGCGCGTCTCCTTCAAACAGTGCTTTCGGCACAAGAGTAGGTAGGACCAGGTTTCCGCTTACTTCTCAGTAAGCAACCTGTATAGTGGATGGGTTGGCGGGGTTTCCGCTTACTTCTCAGTAAGCAACCCACGGAAGATAGGTAATGGTGAACAGGTAGGAGGGCGGGTTTCCGCTTACTTCTCAGTAAGCAACCCTGGGGTAAA
>PNEQ01058546.1:0-37766 GCA_003012365.1 Medauroidea extradentata | reverse complement strand
TAAAACTAATTAAAAAATTAAAAAATATAAAAAAACAAGATAGAAGGTTGAGCCAATGAGGGTAGCTAGGTATTAAGACAACGGACATTAAACAAGATGGTGGGTAGACCGTACACATTTAATTACGAGACACATGCTGAACAGATCCGGTGATCCGGCTCCAAGGCTCCTGCAATAGAAGGAACTATACTACACTACTATCATGAAAGCTTTAATATTGTACATCTGCCATTCTAGTAGATGACACAATTTGTAGGATAAACTAAATTTTTTTGTTATACCTTTACAACTACTATATAGACTTTTACCAGATTTTAGACTTAGAAATACTACAAGATGTCAACTAAATGAATTACCATTTCCTTAAGAGATTATTGGAAATTGCAGCCAAATAACAATATTTTTTTTATATTTACCATATAATTTTAAAATTTTAACCAAACTTCGTATTCTGAAAATATTATCCAAGACATTGAAAAAAGATGCCTATATTTTGGCACCTATTTTTAAGAGAATACTGAAAAATTATTTTTTACGCTCTAAGAAGCTACGGCACTGATTACTGCCTAATTTAACGTACGTGTCTATATAACACCGTCGATGAAAGTATTAACACATTTGTTTTAAACCATAAGGGAATTGGTTTCGAAATTTATTTAATTTAAAATATCTAAGGCCCTATAACAATTGTTAAACTGTGTTTCTTGGTGGCATGTAATAAAAGGTGTTAATTTTCTTGTACATCTCACGTCAACTTCTAAGTTTACGAAAATCTGTAAAACGTATCGTAAGGTGGCTGCTGAAATCTGCAACCTGCCCTTACCTGAAGAGATCCGATAAGATTGAAACACGAGTACGTCATCCTTATCCTTGGACGGTCTTACTGTTAGGATGAGAATTGGGATTTTTCCAATTGTTGTATTCCCACCGTAGCGGATGGTAAATTGAGCGGAGCTCACAAACCCTACAGACGCACTCGAACATGACAGATACCAACTATAGGTCTTCGGACGATTCTCACCTCTAACGAGGGCGGTATACAAGATTGAGTTCCCTAATACGGACAAAAGATCGGTAAATCGCTGGTCTTCCTATCTCGTATAGCTTTATTCATGTTCATTTCGACTTCAGAGACGGTTCATCGTCTCATAGTCTCATCAGGAGTGCAATTATGCACACTACGGCGTCTGACTGATCTCAGAATAACAGAGGTACACACGGTCTACATAGACACCCCTATAATTATTATTGTGTATTTCCGACAATAATGAGAGAGTGCCACTGGTTTATTCTCGTTTCACATTAATGTTTGTGTTGTCGTTACGGCATATAAAAGAGCTGACTTCACAGGCGCTCACAGACTAGTTGCTAGGGACTGAACGTGGCAAGTAACACTGCACTGATAATGTCAGGCAGGTTGCAGGCTGCAGGGGCGATGAGATCACAGCGTCGACCTGCCTTTTGCTCCCTCGTCTCTCTTCAGTCGTCGTGTCCAGCCAAGTTGGGCGCCCAATCTTCGCGCTGCCAGTGTCCTCCACCGGAAGGTTGGCTTATTTATTACTTCGCGTTAAGTCGGTAATCACGCCCTAGGCGATTGGGGGGGGGGGGTGGCGCGGACAATTTGTCCAATACACACAACACGCCCAACCCCTCGTCTATCCGCGCTGCACGAGCAGCAAACGGCGTTCATGAAAAACCATTGTTTCCCAGGCCATTTTTCATCGGCCGGTCCATTTCTCATTGCAAGCACGCCGTCTAGCCCTCCCTCTCCTCTACTCCTTCCCTTCACTGATTCATTCGTTTCTCGTTTGACGTTTTTCTCATTCTACCCTCCGTACCCTCCTGCCACCCCTGCTGAATTTCCCCACGGACCTGGCGCCGGCCCCTTGCGCAACCCCTTTATATTAGGAGGCAGCGGGGGTGAGAGAGCCTGCACTCCCCTCACCGTACAACAAACATTTAAACAGAGCAAACTGATGTATCGGCGAAGCCATACGCGACAACTGACGTCCGCCGAACGCTTTTCCGTGAGAATTACATTTACATCGAGTGGTTTTGAAAGCTACGAATTCTCCCCTCCTTCTATATTGCTGTTTCCTGCTTTCTACTGTGGTTAACAGAATATACCTCGCTCTTTAGCGTGACCCCGCAATGCCGTCTTTTGACAGTAAAATCTGCACAGTACCACTGTGACTGTTTACACAGTTTATTCTAATATTCAAATTTTTCAACGTGTCTCAGTTACGTTCAGCTGAGTTAACTCAGTAGTTTGGTATCAAGCCGTTTGGCCAAAATATAAGTAAATAATTACGTGTAAAATATTCGCTCTTGAAAAGCTGTGGTGATGGTATAAGAGCATGGCATCGCCGGAGATTAGAGAAACACACAGATGAAGCATAACGCACGTCTTAGGACGAGTGGCATGAAACCTTGAGACGGAAGGAGGGAGGAGTCCTTATGACATATTGGTACCTGAAATATGTTCTTTGTTACCATAGCAACGTGAATAATGCGGCTGAGGTTCCGCCAACTATAACCTCTCTTCTCAATGCACGTACAGGAACAGCTGATAGCACTCCTCCATATTGCTACTTGAATAAACAGTGGGATTGGCGTCAGTATAGGCTGCTAATGCTCCATCTGTACTATTCTCTCATCTCTGGGCACCGCCGGAAGTTGTTCTGTTTCGTTCCGGCCAACTACTCGTACAAGGAAGTTGTTAGTGCTTGTATAGGAACTACCTTCAACAAGAGCCGCGGTACTGGCAGTCTTGTCTGCTTCAGTTTGACGCGCAAGTTTTCGTAGCGTTGTTCATACGCATTCATAGCGAGGCGAGGATTTCTCATAACACTCGTTCTAATAATATTTGTTGGCTTACGTCTCGTATGACTACTCAGATGTCTTAAATACTGTACGATATTTATTCAAATTATTTAATTAGAATGTTTTGTATTTAAGTATAATGTAGATATTTTTGTGAATTTTATTTATTTTGTACCAACAAATTTAAATTTCATGTTCCTTACTTCATACTCACCTGTCCATCATAATTTAGAAGTGATTTCTTCAACAATATGTTCATTTACAGTTTTTAATACAATTTGATTAACATTTATGTCTTAATACTTTCGAACACGTTCCCTCTGCAGGCTTGATTCTTTAATTATTTTATTTTAAATTATGTTTTAATGGCGTTAACGAACATGAGTGAATGATTTTAAAAATAATGAAGTAAAATATGAAATTATAAGTATCAAATATTTTAACTTTTTGATAAAAAATTGAATTTCATTCTGAAACTGCACGTTTGTGCTTTGGGTATGAGATTATAAACTTAATTTCCATTTATTCAGTTTGTTCCACATATTTCATCATGAAAGAGTTTTTTAACTGAGACTGTATAAAGTCTGAGATCAGCCTAAACAGCCAAGTAACTTCACATTAACAGAACTAAGTATATATAAATGTTGTGGATTCTGCACCTTTCACAACACCAAATCTCACTTTGATTCGCCGTTTAAGCTTTACTCATCACTCGACAATGTGCAGAAAATGAACTTAAAAATAACAAAATACATTTAATTTTAAGATGTGTCTTGGTCGTTTAGTATACGCTATATCAACCTACAGATTATTTTGAATAGCTGTACGTCATACATATTTAAGGCAATCTTGGACTTCGACATAAAACAAATTAATTTACCAAGTGTTAGCTGACTTTCATCAGTAATCATGGCGGATAAAATGGTTGAAGTTTTCTAGGAATACAAAGGGACTTCTTCTATGTTCTCATTATTGGGTTGTAAACATAATGATTCATTTGATACTTTAAGCATTTTGTGCATGTGTGCATTTTGAATACGGGAGGTCCGAAAATGATAAAATATTTCTTCCAATGGGATTCGAACCTGCATATTGATACAAGATAAAATCATAATGGCGTGCGATAGAGTGTTGATAATGTAACATAGTTATGCTGCTTTCAATTATTTGAAGTCTTGAATTCATCTACTGGACGTTACGAACAGAATAATTAACTATTAAAAATATTCTGGTAATTTTAAAACAAAATTAAATATTAATCTTAAAACGAAAAATTGACTTCTAAATAAACTTAAACTAAATGTCTGGCGTAATTATGTACACATTATTTCCTTAAATTAATTTTAAGGCTGCATAAAATATGTATAGAGAACACGCAGCAATATGTCACTGCCAAGAGCGGCCATTTTCGTTCGATGAACGTACGATCGAATGGCAATGCTATGTTATGTGTGCATTTGTGTTAGCTAGCAATAACCATATGGTACGCCAGGGCGTATGTATACGTCTTTGAAGCGTGCTAAATGATTAGAAATATCACACGTCGCAGGAAATCCCGTTTATTTCCGTGTTCCCGAGTAACCGTAATTCACTTATTTTCCATACTTACTCTCAGGACCCAGCAGAACAAAGAAACTGGTGTACTGTTTTTGACGAGTTCGCTGGGCCCCCTCAGTGTGCTCCGCAAAATTCATCTTGGTAGCACCTACCCCCCCCCAACCCCAAACACTCACATTTTTTAACCCTCGTAATTTCCGTCTTTATCATGACAAACCGGCAGAATTTTCCCGATTTCTTTAAAATTTCCCTTAGAAACTGAAAATTAACCATTTCTCCTTGACTTTATGTCTCAAAACGCACATGATACCTCCTCTTCCTCAAAACAGGCAGACGAATGCGCTGCTCATGGTTCCGTATGAGTCCGGTGATGAGCATTAATTTTAGATAGTAGATGTGTTTGTAATGTTTATTTTTATTTCTTTTATGGTAGTCGATATATTTTTATTTATTAAACATAGTTTCCCGAAGGTTTTAAATTTCTTACTTTTTAATTTACATTTTTTCTACTGTAAACAGTACATATAATTTACGTCAAATTTATTGTCAGCGCATTAAAAAAAATATTTTAATTAGAATAAAATTGTATAAGTTTTCAGTTTATTTTCGCCTCACTCATCATCATACACGAATCAAATAACATATTGATTAATTCTGCGTTTCTTTGTGTGTAAATTAGTTCAAAATACTTAGAGTTGTAGAAACGTTTATGAGATCTTTGGTGTGGACTCGAATCGTACAGCAGTTAATGTCGAAGGCAGACGGCGTGGGTTTTGATCGCCCACTTAGGCGTATGTTTACTTGGTGTTTATTTTGTCGGGGCCCCACGTCGCCTTGCGCTGTCATTATGTTTGTGGAATGAGCCATTATCTCTATTTAAATTTGATTTATAATAAAATATTTATAACTCTCATTACTGCAGTTCATTTTGTGGAATTCATCTTGCGCTTGCCTATTGTTGCACTTGTTGTGTAAAATTCAGCACACCTGGATCGTGTATTTCAGTGAACACTCAGATTGGAGGTACGGTAAAATACATTCAATAATAAGGCACTGATCAGTACAAATGGAAATGACGTTCCAGAAGTAAAAAAAGCTATGTTCATACAAGTAGGTAATCGGAATAGACCACACTATCGACGAAGCTGCATATTTATCATCTGAAACTAATTTACACTCGAATGGAACAAGAAATTGTGACACTTGAGATAAAAAAACACACAAAAATGTTTCGAAAAAAAAACTCTTTCATGTGGAAAGCACTCACGTTAAAAGCATCATAGACTGTGTGAAATTTTTCAAAACGTCAAGCAGACAAGAAAATTTTTTAGCAAACATAAGAAACGTACGGAAAAATGCCTTGAAACTGATTTACACAGATCTTGATTAATATTTCCTAGTAAAAAAACGAAGCAGTCAACATTCTAAAGGATTGCGATTCACAATTATAGGTCTGAAGAATTTCCGCTCGTATGACGGTCAGCCCTCTACACCACTCTTGCAGACAAGCTGGGTTACAAGAAACTTCCTTAACAAGATGTGCGGCTCTAAAGATGGTGTGGTAGAAACCTTAACTCGGCCTTGTAATTTCTACTGCGTTACGCAAACAAAGGAGAAAAAATAGTAAACAAAATTGGGGCACGAGATGAAAAATGGATTCATGTCGACAATGAAAAACGAAATTTCAATCACAACAATCGATGCACATTCAGTCTCCAAACAAATAGGAAAAGTTTAAAAGGAAATTCGGCACCAAGAAACTGGATTAGTGCCGTGTTCTCGGTTCACCAAAATAATGCTACTGATTGATTTCAAGGACTCGAGAACAATCATCAATTATGTTTCTTACTACGCGATATTACGAAGGCTGCGGAAATCTGTACGCAGCAAACGGAAAGGAATGCTGACATCGGGTGCCGTCTTGCTTCATGACAATGCCAGGCAGCATGGTGATTCCATAACTCAACAACTGCTTTCAAGTTTCTCATGGCAAGTGTTTAAGGCTAAATGTCCCCATTTTAAATCAGAATGCCACTACCACGAGGCAGCATCAAAATGAGCAAAATTTTCTACAGAAATAACTCGGCAACCCATGAACGGATTTTAAAGCGGGAAACGGCATTTTACATCGTAACACCATACTAATGTAGGTAATTAGTTTGCATGCCATTAAAATTATCCGATATAGAAATGTTTTAAAAATAATGTCTAAAACACAATGTTTTTTTAAAAGTCGCCTTACAGGAACATGGCCATGAGTTAGACGAATTTAACGCAATTTACAGATTTTGAATAGGACATATGCTTTTGTCGGAAACAGAAAAATAAGATATTAACATGTAAGGTGTCGCAATACAGGATTCGTGCCCCCACCCAATGTTTTACCTTCGCATAAATAACAGTGTTAATGCCTCTGGTGTGCTTCCAAGGTCAAAAGCATCCTTCCCATTTCTCTCTTGTAATGATATATAGTACTGTTTGAAATTGCGTAAGGCTGGGTGTTACATTTGTATGACAGCGTGGTAATTACAGACAGAAACACTCAACAACTAAACCAACTATGCTACCGTTATTCAGACACGGTTGTTAGGGAGCATCATCCAAGCTTTCGCCTGGTGTTAACTCAGGAAACCGTGGTAAACATGAAGCCATAAGCGTTTCTACAGAGGTAGCGTCACTACTCCTCCGGGCTATTACGTACGTTTCAACTTTGTTTCTGACTCGCAGGAATAAATGTTTGTCTTGCAGATGCTAATTACCTTTTGTGTGTATGCGTAATGTCATAAATTGGTGCAGATTTTGCAGATAAAAGTATTACGTGACCGAATTTGTTTATTTTAAGAAATGATACACTATGTCAATGTATGAGTTGCATTTTGCATGGGATGAACACACGCAAACTGGGTTTTTTCAAATCTAACTATACAAAATATCTATATATAGTCATTACAGGCACCGCTTTGTGGCATCTTACGAATGCAGTTCATAAAAGTCGGACTGAAGTTTATTTCATTGTTAAGGAACACCCAACTCCAAAGAAAGCGGGGCGGGGGGGGGGGTCCTGGAGTGCTCCCCCGGGAAATTTTGGGGTTCCAAGGTGCAAGATGGGGTTATTTAAACATTTCTCATTCCTAAAATATAGTCTACTAATTATACAGCTGGTTGAAATAACAATTTTCTTTTTTAGAAAATTTTTTTGAGTGAACAGATTAAAAAAAAACATTTACCTCTTGTACATGCTGGAGCCCTATATACACAACAAAATAATGAATTTAAATACCAGGAGAAACGTGAATGTTAAACTTACAAGCTGCAGTAGCAGTAAGAATGTTCCACACAAGATAAAAAATTAACTAAAATAAACTTTTATTCGAATTTATTGGTTTGTGGACATACGCCATTGCTCATGTTTTGTTGACCAAACTTGTATTGAAAGACAAAGAGACAAAATACAAAAAACCCAGAAAACGCAAGAAAAAAGAATCCCAGACGAAGTTCGTCTGGGATTGTGTTTACTTGCGTTTTCTTACTATAACAGTACACAAATGTTGTGCAATATTTGATAAACAATTGGTTCATTGTTTCTGAAGACTGCTTTCTCCTCTAGTTCACTTTTGCCACACAGACAGCAGCAAAAATAATATCGACATTGATAATACGATGTATATATGAAGTTATAAAGTATTTATGTGAGTGTGTGGATGTGGATGTGGAGGGGGGTTCGCGACATGTGTATTTACGTAAAATTATTTATATTGATTAATAAAAATCTTATGTTCTTCATTACATGTATAGGATAAACATCTTCCTCCGGTTTGAAGTTTTCGCTGGCTTTGTTTTACCTAGTAATTTGAATGTACAAATGCGCGCTTCATTTTTCCTA
This sequence comes from Medauroidea extradentata, assembly GCA_003012365.1. Taxonomy (NCBI): domain Eukaryota; kingdom Metazoa; phylum Arthropoda; class Insecta; order Phasmatodea; family Phasmatidae; genus Medauroidea; species Medauroidea extradentata. The sequence goes on along the minus strand of PNEQ01058546.1, from coordinate 29,503 downwards.
ATTTCCATTCTAACTCCAAGAGAAACAATATCAGGGGATATAGAAGTATATCAGAAGGGGTCCTTTTTTGTCATGAAGTACGTAACTATTTGATTTGGTCTGCCTAAAATATACCGCTCTTGTGCACCATCCCTCAATCACAACAAATTTCTAGGGCCAAATTATTTGTAATATTATTATTTGACTTAATTTACAATTATAACAATATGTGGAGAAATGCAGTCCGTATATGTTACCACGCCTGTACGTTAGCATACCAGAATATATTGTTCCTACACCTGCAATTTACCTATTCTGATTATGTAGTACTTCATTGTCGTAACTGATACGCACAGACATGAAATTGATCTGAAGTAGGTTCTACGGCACTGTAGGCAAAAGTCTTGAATGCCGATGAGCATAAATGGTGTTAGTGTAGGGGTGAGGTAAATGGGAGAACCCCGATAAAACCCGCCCTTCGGCGACATCGTAAAGCATGATTTACCTGGCCGGGGCACAGAATAAATTGTAATACAGACGCGAAATGACGTGGCGGCTCGTTTGATATTCGCGAACTTCGCCGCTCACTGGTTTCCCGAGACCGTTGTTGCCAGCCGTGCGTCTGTTTAGCTCCAGCATGTTACGACAGGTTTCCTATTGGCCTGGCTGTCGTTAATCAGAGCAGCTGCCTCACGTTGATTGGCAGTAAGTGTTTCTGCCATGTTGCTGGCCAGGAAAGCAATTTTTCTGGCGTGTGTGACTGAGTTCGCTGGCCTACCGGCTATTTCACTTCTGTATTCCTAAATATTCCGTGGCCGGGGATTGAACCCGGATCGCATTGGTGGAAGGCGAACAATCTAACCGCTCAGACACCGCGGCCCACTAATAACATTGATCGCGAAATATTTTTCCCCATATATTTACAAATACATCAACCTCAACATTTTATTACATACTTCTTAGTGCCAATTCTGTATGTTCGCTAGGAAGTATTCGGGAATCTTAATCGTATTGGGCAGTTACAGTGATTGACTCGATTAGTGAGGGTTTCTGCCAGCCATTTTCTCTTTGTGGTGTTGATAAAACTAAGGCTTGTTTCCTGTAATTAGCCAATTAAATAAATAACTTAAAAATTGCTACATTAGGTACCTATATAATATCTAAAAAGTGAGGTAAGAGGTTTTTACGGCCCTAGGTGTGTATGCATAAGACTGCACAACCTGAGTACAAGAAACGTTAGTATATTACTTACTTTTTCGTAAGCGTCTTCCTCACATCAGGTTTTCTTCTTTGTAGGACAGTCGTAGTACATTTTTCCCTTTCACAGAGAATCTGTGTGTATTTTCCATACCGGCGCATAATATACCAAATACATCATTAATTTTATTACTAACTGCAAACACACATATCATATATCTCTGATATGAATAAAGGAGGAGCATTCAATTACTTGTTCAGCTAGAATGGCAAGGACATCCATATCCTATATGTGGATACTGCCTCTTGTTGTGCTGCCGCCTATGCATTTACAGGTGGGTGGTACCAATAGCTGTACGTACAGTAAATAAAACCTAAACAAGATGTAGAATTGCAGCAGCATTCTCATAGGCGTGTTGAACATGGATGCGGTTGCCAGCTCAGGCTGAAGTTACTACGTGGTGGATAGCTGGCGGTTGGTAGGGGGGGAGAGGGTGTGTGTTATCCTGTTTCAATTGCTGCGGCCTTGAAAATATAGTGAAGGCTTTTATACCGTCTTCTCCGCCTTTCTCACAAACCCAGTCGTCGCATGACATATCACATACAGAGGCTAGCAGACATATGCGTGTACAACTTGACCAGTGTTTTTCTTAACTTCTGTTTCCAATCCTATAAATTTTTACTTTACATGTCATTTAGTGATAAACGTACTATCGTCCTATTAGTCAAGTTTTATTGTTGTTTTGCACTAATTTTTACATTTTTTTTACTTCTCTTCGTTGGCAAGCAAATATCCATTTATATAATCCGTATTTCGCGTCGTATGGTCGAAATATTATACACATATTGATTTTTACGATTCATCTCTTCAGAAACTCGTAAGCGTACCATTGTATCTGGATGCATTCAGAAAATGTTGAAACACTTAATGCGATTTATATTCCCGTGTATAGTGAACCAACATCTACCGCAAGCACCCACGTGACAGATCAAACATGCCAATAGATATTGCGGAGAGTTCAAACACGAGTGGATCATTTGTACAATGTGAGTTAGGTAAGTAATACGCGCATGACAGTGTAAAAAAACATATCAGACACCGAACAGGCATACATGCATAGTGAAGTGGCTATAGAACTTCTTACCGCCCGAACACAGACGTACTGGCGTGCAAATCTGTACTCGACTGTCAGTATTACCACAACAAAATTTTCCGCAAAATTTTATGTCTGTAATACAATTGAGGTACCGAGAAACTAGTCTTGCTTTGTAATTTTATTCCGTTGTTCCAGAGCAATCGTAAACTATGCTGTATTTTTATTTCATTGGTGTTTTACTCCCAGTCGAAAGCCCAAGTAATTAGACATGGTTACACGTATATTTTGTTTACAAACTAACTAACCTAATAACTCAGATGGCTACCCAGGACTAAAAACCACAACATTTTTCACGCCGAAAACCGGCGTACCAACCGACTGCGCTACAGTTGCTCAGTCATCAGATGTAATTCGCATGAATATTATAAGAGCCTTGAACACTTTGATAACGTTTAAAATCACCAGGCTTCCTAATATTAAACTGACCATATTAGCAGACACTGATGATAAAGAAGCCGGCGCGGAACGGCGGATAGATGAGAGCTCTGGCGGGCTCATCCGCGGCCGGCCTTGGTCGCGCTTGACCCAGTATAGTGAATATCTTATTTGTCTGTTTCTGTCAAAAGTATTTGACCTATTCGAATTCTGTAAACTTGGTTGAATTCGTCTAACTAATGGCCATGTTTCTCTAAGGCGACTTTTAAAAATAAATAGGATTTTGAAATTATTTCTTCAAAAATTACTGTATTGGATAATTTAAACGACATGCAACCTAATTACCTACATTAGTATGGTATTACGATGTACAATACCGTTTGCCGAATTAAAATCCGTCCACGGGTTGTGAAGTTATTTATGTAGAACTTTTTGGTCCCGGAAGTGCTGCCATCACTCGGCAGAGATTCACACTATACATAGGGGACATTTAGCCTTAATGACCCTCCTAACAGCTCCAGGCTTTGGGGCCGGGTAACTCCCACATTTACCCGAAATAAAAAAAAAGTGGCTGGGAGGAAGACGCTTCAACAGCAATGATGAACTGCGGGACCTTGTGACAACGTGGTTCCATAGCCAGGCGGCAGCTTTCTCTGCAGAGGGTATTTTGGAAAGCTGTTATATCGGTACAAGTGTTCCAATCTGGGTGGTGATTATTTTGAAAAGTAGCTGAAATATGTACATACAGGTTGTTACAAAAAGGTACGGCCAAACTTTCAGAAAACATACGACACACACAAAGAAAGAAAATGTGTGATATGACTTATGTCCGGAAACGCTTAGAGCTCAATTCCTTACATCTCGTTAAATGTAATCGTAAATAACACTTCGTACAGAAAATGCCCCAAATACCCAATGGACTGGTTCTTTACAATGTACTTTACTTCCTAGGTCCACCGCCAGATGGGCCACTTGACGGAAGGTAATCTGGACTGCATTGTGTAATATATACATTTTGGCATTTATATATTGCAGATATTACTGTGATAAAATATGTATTTATTGTTTATTTGCTAGTTGTATGAGCTGAATTAGTGTTAATATATATTTACGTATGATATTTTATGTATAGACTTTAAGTGCAGGGAAGGATGTGTGTATTATTCCGTGGCATAGAGGAGCGCGAAGCCTGTAGATAAGACAGTTTAGCTAGCTATGTAGGGAGAGTTCTTGTTGGATCGCGGGAGGAGACGGGCGTGTTCCTTGGCGTCGCTCGAGTCCGTGACGCTGCCCAGGGACGCCGATGATTACTGCCACATAGGGAGGACCGTGAGACGAGATCTGGCTCACAATCCTGGAGGCTGTGATCCACGTCGGTGGCCTACGAGAAGATATATCGGTATAGTTGCCAGTTTAGTACTGAGGCAGGGTCAGCTGGCACCGTGTTTTTAGTTACATGGAAAGACAGACGTTAACGGCGAACTAACACTTCATTGGACTGTGCTGAAGTCTGACTCTGTAGCAGAATGTCTACGTTAGTTAGTGGGTAGAAGGCTTCAGTAGCTATAATATTTGATATTTTATTTGTTTTATTCCCATAGTTTTTTTCGCAGTTATTTAACATTGCATTGGTTACATTGTATTTTCTCCTAGCCATTTTCTTATTCATTATATGTCGTTACTAACCATGCAAATTCAATAGATTAGCATTGCAAAATTTGTCCCGTATCCATCGATCCTTCCCTGATAGAACTGTGATATTAAATTTCATGCCATTTTCTACATCTGTGAGTTATTATTTAAATTTAGAGTTGTACGTATTTCTATTTTAAGTGTTCACGTAGAAGTTGTATGAAGCTAGTCGGCCGAGCCAGAAGTTTTTTTGTCGAGTATCATTGATATTACCACCAACCACGAACAAACATCAAACCCCAACCCTAATAACAGTATATCACAGATTGGCCGTCCAGCATATAACCACATATAATATCACACGTGACAATTGCTTGTGTTGACATTGAACGAGATGTAAGGAATTGAGCTACCATGGTAATTAAGCGTTTCCGGACATATGTCCATATCACATATTTTCTTTCTTTGTGTGTGTGTAATGTTTCCTGAAAGTTTGGCCGTACGTTTTTGTAACTTCCTGTATATTTTGGTAGTAAAAGCATTAATCAATTCATTCCTGATTTTCGCCGTGAATCGTTGATTAAAAAACTACCCTTGTTGGTAGTGGAACATTATCGTGGAGCCTGATATGACACCAGAAATTTTATACGCAACAGTAATAGAAAAATATGGAACGCCAGACTTAAATCCAGATCAAGCATCTTTCTCTGTGGGGAATTAACTTGAGAAAAATTAGTGCTATGTATTTTGTATTTTTATACTAAAACGAGATCAGACTTTGCGTATGCATTTCAATATGTGGGCATAAATTAGAAAACCACACGCAACAAGACCTACTCAATTAAATATACTTGAATAACGTATTCAGTTAATGCCGAAATGTCCAAGAATATCGCCATAGAATACTTGGATGCTCATTATGCAGAAGACGAGAAAATACGCAGAATAATCACAGACTATATTGTATTATTTAATGATTTTCCCATCTCCTGGACTTCAGGGCCCTTCGTCGCAATATGAACAACTGAGGCAGAACATATCGTCGCACCGAAGCTACAAAAACTCTCAAGTTTCTCGAGAGATTTCTGTACTAACATAACAGAGCCGACAGAAGTTGTACTTAGCGTGGACAATAAAATTTATATAGGTTAAGTGAACAATGGAATTTCAAATAGAAAATCTGAGCGCATTGTTGCTATGTTTCCATATATCAAAGAAAATGCTAAAACAGCACCGTAAAACAAAAATACTGCCATTAAAATAATCTACAAAATAAAATCTTACAATGTTTCAACAATTCAAAAAAACAAGTGATTTGCTTGAAATTTTGATGAAAACTACAAAGTGGTGTTTAGAGAATAAAATCATTAGATAAATTTTTGTAAATTGTATTTGAGTTAGTATCGATTACATTTTTGTGACGCTGTGTGATTTGTAAACTATCTTAGATTATACTACCACTTAACGTCCAAAAAATTATTCCTAACAATGAGTGCTTTTTGTAAGACGCAGAAACACTAAATAATGAGCATAAAACCTTTTAAGTAAACGCAACTGTTATTCAAAAGGACAGATGAAACAACATATTTTAGATATCAGCGAGTTTTAACACACTTTTATCTGTGCACTTTAAATTACGTTTTGTGACGCAGTGAGTCATCCGTTCTAATTATGCTACGTGTGCTTTGAAGTCCATCCTCGCCTTTATTTTCAACGAAGGAGGCTAAAACGCGGCACTCCACATTGATAGTGCAGATGAGTTTCTTTGACCATACATCTTCCACACCTCCTAAAAGACAAGAATGTGTATGTGCGATGGTCGGAGAGTAAAGTTTCCACCCTGTAAAATTATGTTGAAGTGTGTTAGAAATACGTGTTTATTTATAAAGGTAATCAACATGAATCCATATTCCAAAGTGCGAAAAAAAAAAAAAAAATAAACGTTTACTTAATCTTAATCCTACTGCATAACCCACTCTGAACATACTATTTCCAAGCCCTTCATGATGGCTATAAACAACTTTTTCGCACATCTTCACATTAAAATAAACTCCCGAAATCTATACAAACTCAACCAAGTTTTCAACAATCCAGGTTGGTACAAATAAGTCTCCAATGAAAAATAGTGTACGTGATAAATTATGGTACAGTATAGTTCACACTGACCGTTGACGTTTAGATGACAAAATACATTCGTATTTGAATGAAGTGCGACCGATATAGCAAGATAAATATAAATGAAGGAAGAGTTTTCCGTTATGCAAAACTAGTAAAGTATGTAAGTAAAATAACATAATGTGTATGACTCGAAGAGTGTACTGCGGGCGATGTAAGCTATGTAACTTAATGTAATGAGAACGTTAATGTAAGATGAATTGTATTACTCTTTTTTTAAAAGTGCATGATATTTAAGCTACAACCAGGCGGCCTGCTTAAGCGACGGAATCGACAGGAAAGGAAAGCGAAGTGCGCTAAGGGTTGCACTACTGCACGCACTCATTTTCTTTTCTTTTCCTACGCTCAAGGCGCTAGACTGGTGTATAGCGTTACCGACGTACTGCAGGAATTGTGGGGATTTAGACAGTGAGGCTTTTACTTTATTGAAAAAAAAATTGTACCAATACTTATTTTGTAGAACTATCAGTTACTTTCGTATCGATCTAGGCAGCATATTTTAATGTGTAGCAAATTTTAGGAGTGATGGACGGCTCAGAAAAGTATGTTTAATGCACGGAATATCATAACATTAGACATATCATTTATTACTATACTGAATTGCGCTTTCCTGTCGTACGTCGAAACATAGGTGCACGTTGAATATTTTTTAAATAAGCACTATTTTTCTTACCTATAACAATTTAGTTAAGTAGCACGGCTACGTGGGGCTCTAAGGACGATGTGGTAAGTAAATGAAATCTTAACACTAACTGGAATTTTACGTTTATTAAAGTCTATATGGATAAACTACAAAAAAATCGTATAGTGTAAAAGTTATTCGGTAAGTAACCATACTGGCGTACAGGAGTTTTAAGAATGTATGCATGATAAAATTGTTTCCCGCGTATATCAGTGGCAGCGTTCCTTAACACTTTTATGAAAGAGTCAAATGTATGCTAGTGTTAGCAGACTTGTATACTAATAATGCTAAGCATTTGTTCTCTTTACAAGCTGAAGTATGGTAAGTTTACCTTGCGGTAAGTTTCTTCCACCTCATTTTACGAAGTTATTCACAGTCTTAGATAACTATATTTGGCAACTTTATGAGCAAATATTTATCCAGATTTATGCATTTGTTAAGCGTAATCTCTTGCACCGCAGTTGAATATACGAGATTTAAGCGTCAGAGATTGATAATCAGAAATATGTTATTCGAAAGAATTTTTTCTAAGAAAGTTGGCAAATCCTATTGCATAGTTTTTTTTTGTAAATTGGCATCTTGAACTCTACCATTTTAAACTGATGCTTTCAGTGCGGATTAATTGACCATGTTCTTAAGTCTTATTCTTGGACTATCAGCACACACACACACGGCATCAGAGAGGTGGGAAAGTGGGAGGGGCAAGGAAATTTGTTAGGACTATAATGTGCTGGGCACATTGTTGTAGTCTCCTACAAGAAATAAAGTGATCGGATGGAATTTCAAAGAACGCATAGCGAGACTGGAACGGACCACTCTCTGTATCACGAAATCAAATTTCATAATGCACATGTAACCGAATTTTAAAATTCTTTGATATCTAAAATACGCGAATCTTATGACTACATGCAACGTAATTATATTAGAGTATCCTACAAATGTCAAAGACATATTAACATTGTTTAAAAAACATAAAATAAATAGCATATTATTTTTAAATATATCGTATTAAAGTGAGCACCTAATACGAATGAGTATAACAAACTAAAAATAAAAGTTAACTTTTCCGATATTTTTCTACGTTCTTAGGCTTACGTGTATAATAATATAGATTTTTTACAAAATTATTCTAGCGTACAATAGTTTTCCTTAAAATGAATTTAAAGAAAACATTTAATATAATTTTAAAACTTGAACACGTGACACCATAATGTAAAAGTGTTGAGTGGGAAGCTGATAGTAGAAGATTACGTGGTCCCGAACTAATAATAAGCAAGATAAATTCATACATTTAATTAGTTTTTATTATATTGTATGGTTAAAAAAATGTTCTAACTAGCGATGATCAAATCTGAACATGGACGAGGGGAGAAGCTATAAATTTATTGGAAATTCCTTAAGCTACGAAATCATAAATTCTATGATGTAAAGAAACAAAAAATACATGAGATAATAATTAAATGAATATAAAGTTTCATACACGCATATTACTAGAATCAGTAGCATGAAAGGAGACAACTGTGATTATTTAATGATGTGCGTGTTGTTTGGGAAACAAAATATATTAAATAAAATTTAAATAACTATATAGTTAAAATAAAATAAGTAACTATCCAAAATCAGTCAATAATATTCATGCCTGAGTGGTAATAAGTGAGGTGAAAGGGGATTTGAAACTAATAATCTTTTGCAATAAATATATAATCAATGTTTCGTTGATAATAAATACCAAATACATAATCAAACAAATAATAAAAAAAAATTCATAAGAAAATTATATGTAGAGTAAAAATACACAAATTAAAAAAAAAATTATGACAACAATACTTGTAGATATTAAAATAAAATTTTAAAACTACATACATTGACTTTCTTATTGATGCTCAGAACCCAACTCACACGGCATCATAAGAAATGGATTCAATCTGCACCCGTTGAAGAGAAAGACCTAAGTGAGGATGTAATCCCCAGGATCATAATGCCCACTTTGACGAAGAGGTGGGTTAATAAACGTTTTGCAATCGAGTCATGGAAAAAACTAAAACTTTTTATGGAAGTTAGGGAAATTCTAGTGTTTCTTTTAAGTAAAAAAGGAAAATTATCAAGAACAAAAAAAAAAAAAAATGTGTTGGCTAACTAAAATATGTCCGGACGCACTCGGGTGCGCTCGAATCCACTCGTCCACCATACATCATTTTCGCTCGGGTCGGGTACTCTTCTCAACTATTGTCACGTCGTATACTCCCAGGACGCTTACCGAGTTCAGGGACAGGACAGAATGCTATCAAACTGCTCTCTACGGAACTGTAATCTGGGAACTAGCCACTGCCGTGGTTTGAGCTCACACTGACGCCGTGTGTCACTTACCATTTAGGATATGCATTAATCGACCTGAAGGCATAAAATACAGTGGGGGACGAGAAGGGCGCTAATGAAATGAAATACTGTGATATAACTGTCCACTTCGCCCGCGATTCCCTTATGCAGGCCAACAGACGTTTACACAGGTAATAGAAGTCGCCTACCATGGAGACGAGACTCGCAGAGAATTTTGCCTCTGACGGAGGTATACTATGTATATTTACATATTCCTATGCTAGCACTATGTGTACGTTTCTTTAACCCTAAGCTTGCATGTTCTTATGCTTACGTATATCATATAAATGACTATATTAATGTATGCTTGCATATTTATACTCATATTTCTATGGTACCATACGTAGTATTCAAAGCCGGGTTGTAATTAATCGATTTTGTCATGTGGGAAACATATTCTCAGATTGCTTTAGAAGTTAAATGCTCTTACCTCATGATTTGCAACGATCTTGTAAATCTTGCGAAACATCAATCATATGAGATGTTTAGTAGTTTTTTTGACATAATGATCGTAAATGAGTTTCAGTAGATGTAGATGTTTGATATTTGCAGGTAATGGAATTGTGTATTTGCTGCTTTAAAATAAACGCTAAATAAATCACTAATAATAGTAAATAAATAATATAATTTCCTTTAAAACACCTTCTATCCTGTCTTATTTGCGTAGGCCCACGTATTAATGCTCTGTTCTACGTAGGTTGAAAGGCAGAAATACATAGTAAATAAATTAATGAGCGCCTTTAAAACTTTTAGGCACATTATCAAATTTTTCACAACGATGCACCCTAAATGAAGCTAACTTAAAACTACAGTCAAGTACTGGAGTGAAACTGGTGTTGCATATCCCTTTGTTTATTCAAATTAAAAATTGGAAGCCGTTAAAGTGCCAAAAAAATACGTGTTTCATATCCTACACACTTCTTTACAAAATTAGTTCATTAAGTTTTACGGAGTAGTTGAAATTTTCAAATTTGTTGCCTTTAATTATAACTTAGGTACAGTACTGAAAATGAGGCAACTAGATACGTTACGCCAAACGTTACCCAAAATGAAAGATTTTGAAACATTAGGAAAAAATCTAAAATTAGCAAGCAATTTAGGCTGGAAGCCGCACAAAATCTTTTAAACTACCCCTGACCAGTTTATATAAAAAAATTATTTTTATTAAATCATGCTCGTGAACAGGGAATGCATATGAAAACAAATAAGTCGACGACAGGCTTACGATACTCTTCCAAGACAGAATCAGTCGGAAGGTGCGGCTATCGTCTGTCATGGCGCCAAGGAGCGGTCAAGAAAGGCCAGAGACCCGATACTCGATGTAGACAATGACATACTGTGGGCAACGGTCAAGGAATAACTCAATAAAGTTCTTCTCAAGAAAATGGTAGAAGGCTACGATGAGGATGGATATGAGGAATTCGACAGTAAATATTTCAAGACAAATTCCCAGGATATCTTTCAAGACCTGGTGTATTACCTACTTTATAGACGTTAATACGAAAATAAACAGAGACAACTGCCGGTATTCACAACCGAAACTGTGTAAAACACAGTGCATGATGCTAAATATCATGCAGATGTACTCAAAGCCAAACAGGAAATGATGGGACAAGCACCTACGGAGTCAGCATAGGGGCCTGTTAAGAAACTGGTCATGATACTACCAACATGGCAGGATCAGAAGTGTCAATATACCCGAGATCAAGTGCAAATACAACAGGATACCATTAAAAATTGACAAAATATCAAGAGCAAACATAATATAAAAGTGGGGGCAAGATGGTAGTGTTGTGTCTTAACAATCTTTATTGTGTATATATATATATATATATATATATATATATATATATATATATATATATATATATATATATAATTTTCTATTTTCCTGTTTGATGTATGTATATTGAAACTCATTTTAGACACCAGGAGTATTGCAAATGTACAACAGTAAGGAAACAGATGCCTTGTAAAGAGGGTGGCCTTATGCCGTCGAGGCCCCCGTAGCAGTTTTAGGTTGGGCCTACGTAGGCCCAACGTTCGTTCCAAAGTTGGGAAAACGTTGGAAAAATTCCGTTGGCCTGACATCGAAATGACGCTCGGGCCTAAGTTGATCCAACGTCGGTATTTTGGTTGGATGCCCACTCGAAAACATTTCTTCAACAAAGGCACTTGGCGTTGACCCAACGTTGGTTTTTGGTAAGATGCTAACTAATTTCCTGCAAATAAGCAACAGTATATGTGAGGGGAATTTAGATGTTGTTATTACGTCAATTGTATACATAGTGCCAAAAAATGAATTACGTTGGGCCAACGTTGGTGAAATATTGGATGAACAAAAAAAACTTGAAAATCAAATGTAAGTACTGTAATTACATTTTAATTGCTCTCATATACGTACAGTACAAACTACCTACAGTGAATAAACAAGTCCACCAGGAGTGCTCCGATATCAAACTGTGGCGACCATGTGCGGCGCCACATGTGAAGATGGTTCAGCACTTTAACAAAATGTTTAACCCATTTTATACCACCTAAAAGATGTTAGTCAGGTATACCTATGTAATAGTTTTCTCGTAATACAGAGAGAATGTATCTTCTCCTTGCGAGTAAATAAGGTGAATTCGTATGCATGACATTTGCACTGAGAGCCAAGAAAATAACTTAATGAAAAAAATGTAAGTGGTAAAGTGTCCAAAAAATTACAAATATTTCATAGAATGATTGAGTGTAGAAATAAAATACAACCAAAATCCATTAAATGAATTATTTTTACAAAGAACATATTAAATGGGTTGTTTAAAATGAATTTCAAATAAGCATTTCTTGTAATTGATTAACTAAGACAGGAAATAAGTTAAAAAATTTTCAAAGTTGCAGTCGTAGAGTTATCGGTAAGGTAATGTGTAAATAGCATAAGGGTAGCAAGTATATTGCCTAGGGTCATGTTTTTGTGGTGGGGTTCAACCCTTGAACCCACGTCACAAATGTATTTATAGGGACCTAAGAATACTAAAATAAAAAAAAATAGTTTTCATTGTCATTTACTATATAAGTAAAATACATCAAAAGACCAACTGAGTGAAAAATTTAATGCACAGTGTTTGTGCACAAAACAAATAAGCAAAGCTCGAAAAAATATTTTTCTTACAGAAAAAGTTATATGTTTAGCAAAAATATCATTTCACGACAGTGGACAACCACAGAAGATAATGAAAGCTAACTATGTATAGAAACCAACTTGTTGTAAATGTTAAAAAACGATAGTTGGATAGGTTCAAAACATTTGATACAAATTATTTTATCGTTATATATTAAGTATTTTTATTAGAGAGATACTGTTGGTTTAATATCCTGGGCCAACAAAAAATTAAGTACCGGTACCAAAACACTTCGAACGTTCAAAAAAACTGCTCTTGCAACGCTCAAGCCTAGAAAAAAATTCACAGCACATGGGATTGCATCCTCTTTTCCAGTTTAAGTTTTTTTTTCTGATGAAGACATTATGTTGATGTTATAACGTTGGCCCAACATAAACTTTCATGCTAAATGTTAACCGTACGTTCACCAACTTGTTACCAACATCCAACCAATCACTTTAAATATTCAGAACATTTTCTTTTTCAATGCTAAAATCTTTACAATATTTAATAGCCTGTGAAATAGTTTAGAACATTTATTTTTCCTTTCGAATGTTAATTTGTGTTAAAGAAAATGTGTTGGTTGTATTACATTTGCTAAACATAAAAATCTGCACCAAAAGCCAGTTGTATGTCGTCCAAATTGTTGCCAACGCCTAACTGACCATTTAAAAATGAAAAATTATTTTTATCATTGCGATAAGCTCTTTTTAAATTTTAAAATATAATTATTTTGCAGTTTTAAAAATGCCACAAAAATGTCGTTTTCTAACATTAAGGATGGCTTACTATGTTGGGTCAACATTGAACTCATGTAAGCGTTCCAATACAACATAATAACCAGCAGTTCCAAATGATTAAAACCGTTCGCTACTGGGGATATTTTACAATAACCGATGGTTGTTTTTCGAACATGTTTCCAACACTGTATCAACGAATAAAGTTACTACAAACTGTATTTTAACACTTTTTTAAAGTAACGTGGTAAATGTACGTGTGTTATGAAATGCGTAAAGAAATATTATAAAAATGCATTAAGTTTGATTTTGGTTATTCAATAGTGCTGGTGTAACATGGTATTATCCAGTTGTAACCAACAGAAGTCTTTACATTTTTACGACGCTCTGCCAATTAATGAAAAGTTACAAGAAACAATAATTTAGGAGTTTTATGTAATTTAAGTTATATATTTGTTGTAAAAAACATTGGCCCAACATAGTCATGTATGTTGCCTTTCTAACAATTTTCCAGGACTCTACCAACTAATAAATAAATATAATAAACAATATTTTAACAGTTTTATATAATAAATATTGTATTATATGCATGATATTTCATGCTATAGAATAATTTTCATGAAATTTACTAAGTTTAAATGTGGTTGTAATATAACTTTGGCGCAAAACCGTCATGCTTGCTACTAACCGTTGGTTGTCTTTTCAATATTTTCTCCAATACTTTACCAACAAATAAAAAATACTGTAAAAACAATTTAACAGATTTATTTTAATTAAGGGGCAAAGGTATGGGTACAATTAAATGAATAACAATTATTTATATATAATGTATTACGTTGAAAATCAGTTGAAAAATAAAGTTAGCCCAACATACTCTCATCTGCTAAATACCAACTGTTCTCATTTTAATATATGTCCGGCACTCCACCAACGAATAAAAATTGACATTAACTATATTTCAAGAGGATTATTTCAATAAGTATGGTGTTATATAACAGATATTGAATGTTTTAGCATTATTTTCATGAAATTTAATAAGTTGGATATTGATTGTAAAATAACTGTGGACCAACGCAGTCATATTACTAATCACCAGCGGTTGTATTCCAAAATTTTGGGATAATGCTACCAAGAAATACAAACTTACAATAAATAGTAGTTTTGCAGTTTCATTTTGATTAACTTTTTATGTTGTGTTACCTTATTTTAATGATATATTTTATGTTAGTATTTGGTTGGAAACAATGTTGGGCCAACATTATTTTAATAGAGGTTTTTCTACACAACCAATTTCTATCATTGCCACCTAAAAACAAACTGATGGTTATACGTGTATTCCCCAACACAACATAATACGAATCTTTACAACCAATATTCAGCTGTTGGCCCAACCTATGTTGCTACTGGATGCTGTGGGCTGTGATTATTTATCTATATTCAGTACGAACTAAGCGCGTACCGATCACAGAATCATTTCGGGCCAACATGTTATTCTGTTGTGATCCTGTATTCCGCGGCTTTGTCTCGAAGTAAGTCATTTTAGATTTCTTCAGAAGCTAGCGATCAAAGACTGCTGGAGATCAGGGGTCGGCACGCATGCCAGGGCTCTGAGGTCGGACCCGACGTCTGTGAGGCACGCCCGCCAACCTGTAACCTAGAAATGACAATAAGATGTGTAGAGGTGTATGCAGTGGTATACGAGTTTAATAAAAGGATATCTGACAGTATACCATGAATATAAATCCTTTGCAGCATTTCTAACACCCATGCTATGATTCTGTACATGGGCCAACGCATTGCCATGCTTATATTACTACGCTACAAATAACAGTCTGAGTGGGACACAGTCGTCCCAGGGTACAAGAATAGATATAGGGGATGATCTATCGTTAGATGAACTGAGGATGACAGACGGGAACAAACGCTTACGGTTTAAGGTAGAAACTTCTAGGAAGAGAGAACCAGAAATTATATGTCTTTGATGTGCCGAAAGAAGATACCTTAAACCAGAACTTCACGGAAACATACATGACGTTACAACACCTGAAACCTGAACTCGTCTTGAGCATATGCAAAGGGGATGAGAGAAGTGGATATTTGTTCGTTCAAGCACATCAACCCAATTTCATGGTTATAAACTGACAAAAAAAATCATCATGTGAAACAGCCAAAAAAACTGCAAAAAATATTGTTGCAATATAAAATCGACGAAGGGAAATGAAAAATTATATTAGTTTCGATCCGAAAAGGAAGAATGTAATCATCCTTTATCAATCAACATGTTTAATGAAATTGTAATTTATAAAAAATAAATAACACAAATAAAATTTAAAAAAATGTTTTTCAATTTGATACTTTTATCTAATTAAATGAGCACAAAAATAACGCACGCAACAACATTTTTGAACAAATTAATGTAATTATTTTAAAATAATTAATATAATGGATATGAAAAATTTATATTAATAAATTTATATCGATTATATTTAATAAATGAAACAATCAAAGAATTTAGTATATATTATATCAATAGAATAAAAAGTTAGAGTGGGAAGTTAAAAAAAATATGAAATGAAATTATATGGAAATTTTATTGAATAATTTCAAAATTAAGTTAATTGGGAATATATTTCTTGTTACCAAAAGTTATCAGAAAAATTTGTAAAAAAATTTATGGTGCAGTTATTTGGGAATATATTTCTTAATGTCAAAATTTATCTGTAAAATGTTAAGATAAAGTTGATTGGGAATATATTCCGTTTCATCAAAAAATATCAGAATAATTTAAAGAAATGTTCAAGATAATATTGATTGGGAATATAATTCAGTAAATAAAAAATTATCTGAAAAATGCATAGAACTTCTTTAAGTTAAAGTTAACTGGTACCGTATTTCTTCATACAAAAATTATCACAAGAATTTGTTACAACATTTCAAAATAAAGTTAATTGGGGTAATATGTCATGTCGTAAAAATCATCTGAACAATATACAGAAATATTTCAAGATAAACTCAATTTGGATTAAATTTTTTATGTCAAAAATTATCAGAAAAATTTGTTGAAGAATTTTTTTGTATAAAGTTAATCGGGAAAATATTTCAACATCAAAAATTGTCAAAAAGATTTATGAAAAAATTTATTTAAAAAATTGGTAAAAAATAATATTAATTAATTTTAAATTTATATTTAAATTAAATTTTAGTTCGTTTTTAGATGATTTTAAACGAAGTAATATATTTTATTAATAATAAAAATATCAAAATAATATGAATTTAATTTTTGAAGAACAAAAGAGAATGCATCTGTTTATTGCCACAATATTTCTTTACATCATAAACAAAATAGAACATACTTCCACTATTAACATCTTTTAAAACTTGACCAGTGAATTTTCAAGCATACCTGTCTGGTAATATCACTTTATAATTTTCTGAAATTACAACTGCTTCTTGTCCAAACCGCGTTTCCAAAATTTCAACGCACTGTATTTGATATATACATTTAGTGATGTTTCCATTGTATTTATTATATACGAAAGTGATAAAAATTAATCAAACAAAAATTATTTTTCAATAAATTTAAACGTCCAATGGCTATTTATATATTGAAATTCTATATTAAATTCACAAAATTAACTCACTCAAACACGTGTAAAATAATTGCAATTTAACAGCTTCCTAAATTTTTAATTTCATGTCGTTTTTATCAACAGCTATTGTTATGTTGAAATAGACATTTTCTTCTGGAACGAAACAGTTAACAAAATGAAAATTATAATCAATTAAATATCCATCTAATATTTCTATCACTAGTTCCATTTAATAGTTTTTCAAATAGTAATAAATATTATGTAATTATAGTTTTATTTCTAATACTACAATTCTTTCAGTTAAATTAAAGACTATTAAATTCCCCGTGCCATCTCTTACTTCTAAAACAATACCTTTCAATTTGATGTTTGTATTGGAAAAAATAATGGATAAGATGGTTTGTAATAAATATTTTCACCAAAAGCAACACTCCGTTTAAATGAATCAATAATATTAGTTTCTCTATAATTGTACTCATCATATTTCAGAATAGTATAATCTTCTAGATTGCAGTGAAAGTGTATCATTTAAAATTTATTAATTTTAGGTACCTTGTCGCCATAATTACCTTTTTTTCTAAGATATTATTATCTGTGAAACCTAACAGCTCACCAATTGAATCCATTTTACCAAATACCATTTCAAAAACGTATTTTACTTGTACTCTGTTACGTTATCTGATTTGATGTATACAGAGTGACAAAAAAGTCCTGCAACAAACTATAACCACCCATGGGGGTTGGGATGGGGAGCAATTTAAGATACGGAACCAGTGTTCGGAACCCAACTGTTAAGCCCCTGCAAGCAATTGAAATTGTGATTAAATTTGGCAACGTCGCGCGGTACGTGTGGCGCGCGTATGGCACAGTGGCTGGTATCTCTCATGAGTGGTATCATCGCTCCCATTTATGGTCTGTCGCCGTGGCCCAGTGAAGCCGACCCCACGTAGCACAGTTGGTTGAGCGGCCGACTTTGGTGTGGGGGGGTTCTGGGTTCGATTCCCAGGTCTGGCTGGGTGTAAAATTGTGTTTGTTCATTTGGGTCTTAAAAATTGTCACTATACAAATTGTCTCACGAAAAGTACTGGGGTCACTCAATTTACGTCACATTAAAGGGGGGAATGTTTGATGCAGTGATGATGCAGAAGCTTCCGCATCGTCACTGCACCAAGCATTTTCAATTTTAAAAAAATTGGCAAAGTGCTGGCCTCCAAATCGATAAGTTCGGGTTCGAGTCTCACCTACGACTTCATTTTTTTTTTCAAGACAATTGTCATCATTATTATTAAACCTTATTTTTCTATCGCAGATCTCTTAACGAAAACGTAATTTTGCGCGTTAGAAACAATAAAAACTTGTTTAGGCTTATGTAGGTTTTGTTTTGAATGTCAGAATTAGTACTACTCTTGCCATGTTTTCTGTTCGTACGGCCTAACTGATTCTTGGCGCTTTTTTTCCTGTTTTATTTTATTTTTTTACCGGTGTCTGGGATTTTATTATTAGTTGTTCTTAAGATTGGGTAGTTAATGGTTAGAAAAAATGAACTACAAAAACCCGTAAGCTTATAAAAGTCAGTTGATGCTATGAAGTCTTCCTTGGCAAGGTTGAGCGTTTGTTAACCTCAGTCTTACGTAAGGTAGCATTTGGTCTAAGTGCTAACTTCTGGATTTAGATATCGCGGATTCGAATCTACTGGATTTTTTTCCGGAGATGTTACTTGTTCCAGAACGTACTCGAAAAGTTCGCAGGCTTCCTGAACTTTAAGCATTGTTTCCGGTTTCCTGTACTGTCTAGTAGAACATTCTTTCGGGCCCTAACAGCATTCGGCACATCGATGGGTATTCAGTAGTGTCGCGACGAATCTTAGAAATGTACCTCTTCCGAGCTGGATCATCGAAATGGATCAATGTCCTACGGAACACCTCGCAGACATCCATTTTGTGTATGGATTGGCCGATGGCAACTGTCGTGAAGCTCAGCGCCTCTACCATTTTTCTAGATGTAATGTTATGTGTTTGAAAGGACTAAAATTACATACAAAGTGTTCCTCTATCTGTAATTGATAATGGATTATTTTTCTGTAGATAGATTTTGTATTCGTTAATATAAAGACTTTACTCATAAACGTAATTGAGAAGTATTACCGAATAACATTTGTTGCTTGATTTCTGGCGCATCTAAATGGGGAAAAAAACTCTTATGATATATAGTTTTATATATACTCGAGGATGGTTGAAGTTTGGTACTCCATACGTATGCTCGAGAAGTTTACACCAACCAAAATATATTGTTTCAAGGGAAGATACTGGAGCATAAATTAAATTGATTAATGAACCAGTGGCACACTATTTCTCCTCAAATGAAGAAATGGTTGATGTTGATGCATGTTGTAACGATTCTGTTGATGTTTTAATGATGTCATATCAGATAACGAAGATATGATAAGACACTATTTTACTCGTGGCAGACATAACACTATTGATTGTTTTATTTATCTCAAACTTACTCAAATGTACCGAAACAACTAATAAGAGATCCAGCTAACCTTCTGTTTATTTAGACAGCATGATACACATCGTAAACATATTCATAGCTATTTTGTTGGTGGTGATATGTCATTTGTAAAATTAAGCGAAACATGTTCAAAATGTGGCGATAAAAGACTATAGTTTTATTACTATAGATATAACCTGTAAGTTAAATGATGGCAAATATCGTAATAAAGTTAATTATTTTTTAAAGTTTTAACGTCATTTAATAAATTATTACCATTTAAATAATCACAGTAGCGTTATTTGTTATAATTAAAATTTTGGAATTTACAAAAAAAAAAATATTTTATCATACAACTTTACATCAAAGGCTTAACCAAACAAATTTTTTGTGAAGTTATGGTATATTTGCTTTTCATAGATCTTCGAAATATTTTTTTACTGAATTTCTTGTTCTGCACATCGTAAACATATATTCTGTTTGATTATTACCTAGATGGAACTATTTTTCTTTGCATTGTATTTTCCGACTATATGAGTAATATTTATCCTGTTGTATTGATAATACTCAATATTTACAGCATCATTAGATGCAATGGTGTTTACCACATTTCATAGCATTATATCTTCGAAATCCACATTGTTTTCTACTTCTAAGTATGGAAAGAAGTGTTATTCAAAGATATTTTATTTCCAGTTAATGCATTTACAAATATGTCCATTATTTACTATACAAATTTTTTTGTTATAACCCTAAGAATATGTATATTTCAAAATCATATCAATAAGCATAATTCTAGAATATAGAAAGCATTTGTAATAGAGCATTCATTTCTTTAAATTTTCAGCTAACTAAATGATACTCAAATTATTTTTTCATCTTTATAATTATTTAGTGATGGATTCAAATTTTGTAATCCGACAGCTATTTCTTCCTTATAATTATTTATAATGTACGTAACTTTCATATTAATAAGCATATCACAATTACTTAACAGCGACTGAATCAAGTGCTCAATTTATGTTACTATTTCTGTATTAATTGTTATTTTAGTTTGGTATAATTTACTATTTAATTCTTATCTAAATGTTGACATTTATCATTTATTACTGTGTCAATAGTTAGTTTCTGTACCCGAGAGCTAAAACCACGTAGGTCACACAAGGATGTTTTTACAGGAAGAAGCAAAAACCAACTGCGTGCCTATTTTTATCTGTGTGCCTACTGGATTAATGAAGATCTGATAATTTTGTAAACATATAATGTAACTTGTACTTATACATATTCACATATATTTGTATGTTATTTTTTTCTTACCGTCAGAGAAATAATGGACTTACAATTGTTTGGCACTATTTTTTTTAATTTGTGACTTACATTTCAACAATTGCAACCTGATTGTCAATGAGTGGCTTCTTCACTTAAATTCATCAAACATATTTCTGGACATTTCAACAATCACGCTCATTAAAATTAAAATTTAAAGACACAGTCACATCATATTTTTTTTCTAAATTCACTAAACAAAAGACAATGAGAAAATAACAAACAAAAACATTTTGAATGGAAAACAAACAGGGAATGAATAATTTAAATCATATATACATATCACCAGAACCACAATGACATGTTGTGCTTTTACATTAGAAACCTACGGTTTTCTGTATGAACCACTCACATAACATGGACACTATGATCTTCGGTTGAAAATCCCACATTTCTTTTTAGTGTTTCACTATGTGTATGTACTGTGACATAAAGTATTATAAAATATTCATAAACATCAAATAAAACCAATACTTGAACGAAAATGGCTAAGTATTATGTCAAAATACCTCCTGTTTTATAAAGATAAGGCAGTACAATATTGTGTTTTAAGGTTAAAAAAAAACACCATTGTCTACTGTGTGAAATATTCACATTGCATCATCGACACACTAATCTTCTGCACGAAAATCTCCTGTATTTCCATGAGAAAGTTCAATGAAATATTGCCCGTACTCTTCTGGAACCCATTGTTGGAGTGTCATGAGATCCTTGTACTTCTCGTTACTTATATTTTTCCTTTCTGTTCTTAACTGTAGAAGCGATGCTGGAAGGAATAGAGGTCCGCGTTTCATTCTCTTTAAGTCAACTGATCTGAATTTTCCGCTAAAATCAGTCTTGAAGTAGAGAATTCCTGGTTCCCATTTTCGTAGTTGCAACTAAACAACTGAAGAAATGATAAAGGGCTCGCCTGCTGTGTCTGTCTTTCTTGAGATAAGAGGAGCTGAAGTGTTATCCATCAAAGAGTAGAAATTCTTAAGATCTGACAAAGTCACGCGTTTTACACGGAAAGTTTTCCTTTAGCAGCTTGCAATAAAATTCACCCAGTCATTACATGTGAAAATAGTGTTCGTTGGAAGATGTTTCTTTGCTCTCTCAATTATGCTGTGGTCTCCATCTACTTCAATGTGAGTGTGACCTCTAAGCAAAAACTTGTGGTTTACTTATTTTAGATTAGAGCTAAAGTACAAGAAAATCATCATGGTGTTGCGATTTTGACCAGCGCAGTTGTCTGTCCATACAGACAAAGACTCTGCTTCACTATGTAGAATGATTTCATTTGCCCAACTGTAAAAAAAACAAGATGCCATTTTATTTCCACCTCGTCCACCTGTCACCTCATCCCACACCATGCACCAAGACTCTTTTGACGTTGGATGAGAAATTGTATAGTTCATGGTCCAAAGTTTTCTCAAATAAAATCTTTGTGAATATGTCAAGTAAGGTGTAGGCAAGCACTACTGTAAATCAGCCCTTATTGATGTATGTTTGCAATTTTCTGCTGATTTCACTTTATCTTCCCTCTTTAAGTGGTATCTTAAGCTAGATTCATCTGTGCGAGTCTTTTATTTCTCATTTATTAGTTTTTTTCATCTTCGGTTGAAGCATTTTTCAACTTACACCAGTACAGATCACACATGTCACACATGGCAACATCTGGAGAGTGGAACGCTAGATTGAACTCCTCGTTGAAGATATGCCTGAAGATCCACTATTTAGCATACTCAATGTTCAATTGCATACATTCTTCAACATGCACTGAATATATTTTTGAAATATTCAAATGACATACTTTTTAGCAGATTTCTTCCGACCGCAATGACTTTCGTATGCAGGATATTTCTGAATGTGCTTCTTTATTTGGTGAATTATTTCTTCCGGCGTTTTATTCACTGCATTATGTCTTCCTCGTTGGTCAGCTATCACCATCCCTAACTGTGATGTTTTTACTTACGCTGTTCTCACGAAGTTTTCCGAAATTGATAAAAGTGTTTTAAAAAACACATTACAAACAGGTATTTCCTTGTGGTCTACGGTAAAATAATAGGTTTTACTCTTCATCCTTTCATTCATTCCTGATGAATCTCGAGGTCTGGATCTGCTTATTGGTTTATTTTTTACACACGAAGCAACATACTGACGTTTTGAATCCCATGACCTGTCATCTACTCGAAATTCCTTGTGAATACGACTCCTACCAATTTCATTTAGGCGCTGACAGCATTTTAATCTGCATGTGTCTTTACAAGGTGGCTTGATTGTTTTGGCAGTCTTCAATGTACCCTCTCAACTTACTTATGATTTCCCGCCAACTCTTCTTGCTTTCCGTATATTTTTCTTCTACTTAGTTTCACATCTCCTAGCCCTTTTCCTGCCTCTGTCATTATTGCAAACTGCTGAAAAATAATCCTCAGTTGAACTACTATCCTCATAAGGAACTCAAGGAGTAGATATATGAACTTGGGGCTCACTTCCTTGAATGCTTGTTTTTTTTTTTTTTTTTTTTTTTTTTACCTCAAGATCTGGTAATAGTGGTGTCAAAGTGGCGTGTCTTGTAGATACGGAATCCGATTAAGCCGTGTCACTTTATTCTGAACTTGAATGTTCTGTTGGAATGTACTAAGCATCTTCAAAATCATTATCAAATTCGGGTTCATTCACAACACTAGTAAATAATTAGTCTGTACTTTAAAGACGGCCATCAAAATCAGTTACCACATGGAATAAAAAAGAATAACCAACACAGACAAAATACAACATTTTCAGGGCCTTCTGACCTAAAAATTAGTTGCTTTATATTTGTATCAAACATTGTCTAGCTTATACTGATTAAATGAATCGTAGTTTCCTATAAATTAAATACTTCACGTTCCATAGTTTTACCAATAGTGCATGCCAATTGTGAATGCGCAATTTAATAGTTTTGGCAACTAATACCTAGTAAAAAGAACTATCCGAATGACAGGAATTAAAAAATTGCAGTGAAAGAACACCAAGTATTTTCTAAGGAATGGCACATTTTGTCAGTACTTATTATGATATTTAAAAAGAATTCGTTATCACACCAAAAATTGTGCATAACTTTGAGTTGTAACTGTGCTTCTATTTTTAAATTTTGATTTATTGAAAAATATGACATTTCGTAACCCAATTACTTGACTTTTAGCTTCTTTTATTTCATTTATGTAAATTTTTGGTTTCATTCATAAAGTAAGTCGCCAACAGGCTCAAGTTAATATTTCAACATATGATGGTGTAAAAACAGTGAAACAAAAAAATGAATGAGTAACTATACTAATAGTGTTAATGTTGTACAATGTTAACTGCTAATATAAACTTACGAATTTTTAGGTCCATAGCAGCACTAAGGCTGTTACAGACATTTTAACCTAAATCCAGTGTCAAAAAGCAGCAATACAGACAATTGATATTTTCGCAATCTCTGCAACTCTGCAGACTATTTTTTTAAAGAGAAAATTTGGGTTTGGTCACACAAAAAACGCCCCTGGAGTACAAGGTAGGGTATGTTAAAATAATGAACAGCATAAAGTGAAGAAGAAATTTTTTTGAAGTAATATAAGTAAAATAGAACGAACGTTTATTATTTAAAAGTTGCGCTGGTATTGCAATTATTTGGAACAGTAAACTATTTTGTTTCAAAAAAATTGTAGTACATGTTTACCCGAGTTGTCTTGTTGGTTAAAACAATGACACAGATTTTGTCATACATTTTTATTTTGCTAACATGTCAGATACGAATAATGTTAATTACGAAAAATTTAAATTTTTTCATACAAAATGGGTTTATGTGAACATTTTATTTACAAACCTGTCATTTTGCGTAAGGCTGTTTATTCTCTTTTGCTTAGTTCTCAAGTAGAAGCGATTTTTATGCAACAAGTAAGCTTACAAGGCATTCCCATATCCAACAACTAAACTTTCAATATAGATTACATAAGCTAGGATACTAATGTCATCCATACCAGCGTTTGAAAGATCCATTGAGTCACATATGACATCAGCATCTGTGAACATCCAACTGCTTCATGCTTGATTACTTAGCAATGTGGAATCATTAGCATTGATATCTGTCATAGGCACAGTCATCATTTGGTTGGCTCTATCATTCACCACTGTTTCAAACCCTGTTGGATCCATTGCCTAATAAAAGCCATGTTATTACAAGTTGTACTCTAAAAGCATTTCACTAAAATGCAACAATGAAACACATTTAATCACTCTGAATGATACTTAAAAAAACGGCATTGTTAAAATTATTTTTATAGGTATTTCAGTTATAGCTATTAACTGAGCAGTTTTAAATTTAAGTGCAAATACGTAGCTGCAACATACGAAATATTTACGCTGTCTCTAAAACGGGTAAAAAATTTATTATTCAACTTTTAATAATATTACAAATTCTTAGCTCATAAAATCTATCTAATACCTTATTAACATAGTTTTAACAATGTAGATGCAAACAATGTACATACCTTCAGTTCAGTAAGTGAGGGAACGGGACTAGACCTTCTGCTGTCAGGAGATTCGAAATTATTGTCTTCATTAATATCTTTCAGTGTTTTCCCGTTGAATGAACCATTATTTTCCTGAGCACCTTGTAATGCTAAATGGACAAGCAACCGTCCTCTGCTCAAACAATTCATGAATTGTGCATCTAGACTGCCAAAACACACAAAGGAAAGAACAACGACGAGAATGCAGCCACACTCATGCATCGTCCAAGAGAAACTGGCACTGTTGCATGGAAATTCATTCAAAGAGAACTGTGCTCAAAATAAGGAAATTGAATAAAAAATAGGGGAGGATAAATACTGTCTATGAAAGTGGACTGATTTTTATTTGTTAGACTTACTACCCGTGTTGTATTTGCACTGGGAGCTAAAATAACGTAAGTGGACATAGGTGGTTTTTGTCTACAACATTTCTAGTGCCAATTAACAGTAAGAGGACTTGCAATATTTTATCTCTAACAAAGGACTGGATTTTATTTGTTTTAATATTCGTTATTTTTGTTCAAATTTTTTAATTGACTTGCACTAGTTTGGCACTGATGAAATAGATGTAGCTGAGTTCAGTTTAACAATAAACAGAAAAAATGGAAATATGGATTTACGTGGTTTTAGCTCTCCGGTACAGATTTAGTTTCGTGTAATTTACCAATAATTCTTTATCTAAAAATTGTTTATTAACGGCATATTTTTCATTAATTGAATATGATATATCAACAATTCTTCGATCTCATACACCAATATAAATAATTGTGTATAACTAAATTTATTTGCCCTGATATTTAAAGCAGTGTTACGATTTGTTTTAATTCTTCGTGTTTATCTACAAAGCATGATTTTATTGAATCAATATTCTTGTATTTTTGAAATAATGGATTGATTTACATTTTGTTATTAATTTTTAAATTCTTTATCTTAACTTGTTTATTAAAGCAACGTTTTCATCAGTTGGATCATCAACTGACACAATTCTATGGTCTTTAACGCTAATATAACTTTTAGTTAAACCAAGGGATTTTACCAGCAAATCTGATAATCTTATTTTAACCTTTGAATTGATGTCATCGACAGTTGTTTTTAAAGCAAAAGTATTATATTTTGAATCTAAATCTTTAACAAAATTTTCATTTTTAGATTTTCAAGTCATTAAAAATACTATCACACTTTGAGTTTATATTTTAAACATTCATATTAATGTCTATAATGAAAAGTTACCATCCATTTTGATTCCAACTCTTTAACAATGTTACCACATTTTGAATTTATATCTGAGAAACTTGAATCAATCGATTTTAATTTTGAGTTGAAAATATTATCTAAATATTTTATTTTATTTTCACATTTTTTATTTTTTGAATTAACTAATTGGTTCGAATTATTTATTTAAATTTTTTAAATTATTTACTGATTGACTCAAATAAATTATTTTATTTTTAGAATGTTTAACTGATTGAACTAAATTTCTTAATTTTTCATTTATTTCTAATCAAATTCTATTTTTTCTTCGTGTTATTTATCAGTTATTTCCTCATTAATACTATTCATATATTCAGCCAATGATTTCACTAATATATTTCTAAAGACATCCATTATCTACTTAGGGAAAAATTATTTTTTAAAATTGAAAATTACGAGATAGATGGTCTAGTACTATCACACTTAAATGACCACAAACAACGTCATAAAAAATTTGTATTCTATCATCATTATAAAATATATAAGATTTAAAATATTCAACTAATTTACGTGGTGGATTGCCTCCAAACGAATAAAAAATAACTATTATTATGGTTTTTTCAATAACAGACCCAATGAGTTCCAGGATTTTTTAGAAACGTCAAAATTAAATATTCCACATTCTTTTAAGCGGAGATTTGCGTTATTCATCAATCATAAATACGCGTCGAAAATACTTAAATTTTGAATAATATTCTCAATATCAAAGTTACTGAGTGGAGTTATTTTCTGTTTTTTAAATTTGTTACACCTATTAGTGGTTTTTCTATTTTCAAATTGTGTCTACTTTTTTCCCCCCAAATTCTTGATAATTCTTTTTGGTATTAGTTACATACCCAGCAAAAGATGATGCATCACTAGCTAATGCTCCGATAGCGCCTAATGCAACTAAACTTAATGGAAAAAATCCTCCTTTATGAACAGTTAAACCATTACCAGTACTCATTTCTTTCGATAATTTCCTAAGCTACGCTATAGATATAGTAATACACATTGCTTTTCCATCTTTAAGTTTCTTAGTTTTTCGTTCAAGCTATTCGTTTATTAAAAATAATCAAAATTTAAATTGTTAAGTTTAACAGCAGACAATCTTTATTTCTTTAATTTATGTAACCGACATTTTATTAATAATTCGTTTTAATACAACAGCCAAGATTACGTTTAAAATGTATAGCTGATCCTGTCACACGAGCCCACATACTCTCCTTTGAATCCACACCTGGAGCAAAACTGTTCGAAACGATTTCATTTCTAATTATTCATTAGCCACATGTCTTTCAGCTAAATCGTTATGATAATATACGCTATATCATGTCACATTTCTATTGCATAATTTCTTTCTAATCTTTCTTTCCATCTAGTCACAGGACCTAAAAATTTATATCCTAGAGCATGTAAATCGAATTGTAATTAATTAATTATATTTTAATTTAATAATCCTTTGCCATGATATTCCAATTCCCAATAATATGGCGTTATTGTGTTTATTGCTCGTGTAAGATATAGAATTCCTTCAGGATTATTCACTACAAAATCACTAAATTTACTATTAAACATATTATTCACACTTTTTCATTGTAATACATTTTATTCCCAGCATTCTCTTCGCCATATATTACCGGTAATCGATCAATAAGTTTTGTAACATTTTCTTTCCAAATGTATACTATTGGTAATTCATTCCTTTAATACCACTACCAGATATTGGCGATCTTGGTTTAATTGGTTTTTGTGGTGTATTTGGTGTTGATTTTGGGCGTCAATCTTTTAAAAATTTATTATAAATTGGCTTAGTTATATTCTTGTACTTTCATCATTTATTTGAATTAATTTTTACTGGGATTATATTTTTGATATATATTATTGGTTGATAAAACAATTTTTACGTAATTTGTATAGTCTTAATCAGTGAATTTATTTTTACCACTTGATTCATCTTTACGATCAATTTTACTATTTTTGTTAGCTAATTGGAGAGTCATTCTGTTAATGTATATAATTTATTTTTAACGATTACGTTATTATCATGACTAAATACGTTAATATCACCAATATAAAAATCGTGACCTTCACCACATAAACCATATTTTTCATCAATAATATTAAGTTTCAACATTTAGTGATAAAAAAGCAGGTATTATTGAAAGATTTAATAGATAATTGAAGGGAAAATGTGGAATATGTTTACTATACTAAGTAGCTGTAATTGGATGGATATATTACCAAAATTAATAAGCGATTACAATAACAACGTTCATATGACAATTAAAATGAAACCTGTTGATGTAAATAATAATAATGAAGCTTCTATTTTCGTCGTTGTGTATGGTAAAAAAGGAAAAATTCCTAATCCAAAATTTACTTTTGGAGATAAAGTTCGAACAAGTAAAACCGAAAACTTGTTTGAAAAAGAATATACACCAAATTGGTCAACTGAAATATTTGAAATATCTTAAGTATTACACACAAATCCAATAACATATATAATAAAAAATTTAAAAAATGAGCCAATTTAAGGTATGTTTTATGAACAAGAAGTTCTTAAGACTAGATAAGATAATGATTATTTAGTGGGAAATGTTTTGCGATAAAAAAGGAGATAAAATGTTAGATAAATGACTATATTTTGATAGAAGTCACAATTCATGGATAAAGGTTAGTGGCTCTGCCACATATAGGGGATTTTTGAGTTACACACTTTAAACTTAAGTCTATTAGGGCGATATCTACGCTTAGGCTTCACGGCATATGACACCCATAGCGCGAAACTAGTACTGTCTTGTCGGGGATTTTTGAGTTACACACTTTAAACTTAAGTCTATTAGGGCGATATCTACGCTTAGGCTTCACGGCATATGACACCCATAGCGCGAAAC